>JBBPBX010010132.1:0-14388 GCA_038048925.1 Garcialebias charrua | reverse complement strand
AGTTATCAACTCTATTTCAGCATTGCAGAGTGGCAAGACCCCTGGACCAGACGGCTTTCCAATCGAATTCTATAAAAATTTCATCCAAATTAGCACCTCTTTTACTTGAAATGTTTAACAACTCATTGGAGAATGGAAACTTGCCACAGACCCTTACAGAAGCTAATATTACACTTTTATTAAAACATGGTAAAAATCCGATGGACTGCGCTTCCTACAGGCCTATATCACTCCTTAATGGAGACGTTAAAATTTTAGCTAAACTTTTGGCCTTGAGACTGGACACGGTCATGACAGATATAATCTCCTCGGATCAAACCGGGTTCATGAGAGGTCGTCACTCTTTTTCTAATATACGTAGGCTTATTGGTGTTATTCATGCCCCTTCACCGGGAGAGACCCCTGAGGTTGTGGTTTCTCTCGATGCGGAGAAGGCATTCGACCGAGTCGAGTGGCCTTACTTATTTACAGTATTAGCTAGGTTTGGGTTTGGGCACAAATTTATATCATGGGTACAGCTGTTATACACATCACCCAAAGCAAGCATAATCACTAATAGAACGAGGTCTAGGCCCTTCTCTCTATCTAGAGGCACCCGGCAAGGTTGCCCTCTTAGCCCGCTTCTCTTCGTTCTAGCTATTGAACCACTTTCAATTATGCTTAAGACCTCACTGGACTTTAAGGGTATTTATAGAAAACAGCTGGAACATCGGCTGTCCCTGTATGCAGATGACTTATTGCTCTACATCTCTGACCCGGTATCATCTATCTCCAGCATCGTGAGTTTACTAAACCGTTTTGGTAAATTTTCAGGATATAAGTTGAACTTCTTAAAGAGTGAATGTTTCCCAATCAATAACTCTGCACTTCAAATTACAGAAACTGATTTGCCCTTCCCTCTCTCTAGAACAGGTTTCAAATACTTGGGAATCAACGTGACACGTTCTTTTCCTGATCTGTTTGAAAAAAATTCACACCTCTGCTCAATAATCTTAAACGCGATCTCCAGAAGTGGAGTGTCTTAAATTTATCGCTAGCTGGCAAAGTTGCATGTATTAAAATGAATATCTTACCTAGATTTATGTATTTATTTCAAAGTATTCCGATCTTTCTCCCCAAATCATTTTTTAAACTTATTGATAAACAGCTGTCCTCGTTCATCTGGAATAACAAACACCCCAGAATTAGTGGGCGTTTCCTTCAGAGACAAAAGGAAGACGGGGGTTTGGCTCTACCTAACCTATTGTATTATTACTGGGCAGCAAACCTACAAAAAGTAGTCTGTTTGTTACAACAACCGGATGTTGGCTGGTGCCAATTAGAACTGAATACATGTAAGCCATCATCATTCCCTGCATTAGTTGCCTCAAAGCTTCCTCTCTCTCCTAAACAATATTCTACATGCCCAGTTGTAATCTCTACACTAAAAATATGGTCACAATTTAGACAACACTTCAATATGACAAACTTCTCTATCTATAGTCCCATATGTGATAACCATGTTTTCTTGCCATCCAAATTAGATCCTGTCTTTGCTCACTGGCAGAGAGCAGGCTTAAGTAACTTTAGTGACCTTTACATAGATGGTATTTTCGCTACCTTTGATGCTATCGCCTCTAAATTTAGTCTACATCGTTCCTCCCTATTCCGTTATCTCCAGATTAGAGACTTTGTTCGCAACATCAGTCCTTGCTTTCCTAATTTACCCCCAAAGGGAGGAATGGACATCATCTTGCAAACTCCTACACAATGTAAAGGCCTCATTTCCAAAATCTATAATAGCATCTCATCACTCAATGTAGTGAAACTTAACAAGATTAGAGCAGAATGGTCAGAAGAGCTTGGTATACACGTCTCGGATGAGACCTGGAAGCACGCATTACGTAGAGTAAATGGGTCAACATCATGCGCTCGACTCGGACTAATTCAGTTCAAGGTCCTCCACAGGATTCATTACAGCAGAGCCAGACTCTCAAAGATTTACCCTACAGTCAGTGAAAACTGTGTTCGTTGCCATACAGTCAAGGCGAATCTAACTCACATGTTCTGGTCCTGTGATAAGCTGCACAACTTCTGGTCTATAATTTTTCAGACCTTATCTGAAGCTTTTGATACAAGTATCCAACCCAGTGCTGAACTGGCAATATTTGGAGTCCCAGGGGAGGATATACCATTAACCCACGATTTTAAAAATGTACTGGCTTTTTCTACTCTCCTAGCCCGAAGAAGAATACTATTAGTGTGGAAATCAGCACATCCACCCAAAGCTTCTCTCTGGTTGCAAGATCTGACTCTTTTCCTTAAACTAGAGAAGATCAAATTTAGTGTTAGAGGTTCAACCCAAAAATTCTATAAAACTTGGGCCCCTCTATTATCTTACTTTGAGAGACTGGATGCCCTCCCTCGATCCTGAGGGTCACACGAGAGCTGGTTCTGCTGTGTATGTGCCTGTGCCCCGGCCCGGCAGCCTCATTGGTTCTGGATGGTTTCTGGTCACTGACAGTGCTTATCAACCTGTGCAGTTTTTTTTTTGTTTTTGTTTTTCGTCCATGTCCTGACTTGGTTTCTATACCCACGGTTGTATGGACACCTTTCTATATGTTGTCCACGTTTTTGAATTAACGGTATGTTATTATTTTATTTTATTTTTTATTAGTTGTTTGTCTATAATTTATTTATATTATTATTAGTGTCACATCTTCAAGGATAGCCAATAAGCAAACAGATGGAGAGAGTGGAATATTACATTTCAGACATTTAGAAAAGTCCTTACATACCTAGACCCAGAACCTCTGAACGGGTGGACAGAACCAGAGTGCATGGATATAATCATCAGGTATATTGCTTGTGCACTGTGAACAATTGTTAGATTATGCAAATCCCATCTTAAACATTTGTTGACCTGTATAGTGTACTCTATAGAGAACTTTATACTGTATTAATTGTAAATTGGAGATTCTAGTCATTTTAAATGTTTTTAAACATATTTGAGACCAGGTGTTTTGGTCAAAGTTGACTGATAAATCTGTCTCCCATTTTGCAAGAGGAAGCGTTATGGAGTCATCAATTCTAGACAATTTCTTGTATATTTTAGATAACAATTTGGGTCGTTTAAGATTAATGAATTCTGACACATATTTGTGTCTCTAACAATTCTCTATTAAGCTTAAATTTCTTTTTTACAATAGACTTAATTTGTTGATATTCTAAGAAGTATTTATTGTCAATGCCATATTGTATTATTAATTCATTAAATGAAATAAAGTCTACACCATAAAATATGTGTTCCAGATGTTCAATTCCCTTAACTCTCCAACCTGAGAAATTTAACATATTATTTTCTTTCTGTATGTCAGGATTGTTCCAGATGGGTGTTTGTCTGCATGGGAGTAGTGAAAACGTTGTCATTTTCAGATACTTCCACCATGCTGTGAGAGATGAGCCAATACTGATACTTTTAAAGCAGACATTTTTTTTTATATTTGTACTAATAAATGGCAGATCTGAAACCCTAATATTATTACATAAAGTTTGCTATGTCTATCCAAGTAACATCTAGTGCATTTGGATTTAGCCACTTTGAAATATATTCTAACCTATTTGCTAAATAGTAGTGATAAAATCTAAAAAAGCTGAGTCTGGTCCTCTGGACATTCAAAAAACAAAACAAAACAAAGCAAAAAAACTGTAGAAACGTTTCGTCTTTCATCCGAAAGACTTCCTCAGTCTGAGCTGCTGTATTCAGCTCAGTCTTATAAATAGCACCCTCTCACAGTGGATCGACCAGTTGGCTGATGACAGCCTGAAACCAGCTGCTCACATGATCAAGGAGGACCATCAGCCTAACGATGGATCATTAGCACCCTGATGGTTGTTTGCTATTCACAGAGGGCTGAGTGATACTAGCAATAACAGCGTTGTATAAGGGGGACAGTTGAACCCGGAGGCCTCCACCCCTGTTTAATGATGGACGGTTTCTTTTCACAAATATGGCCTCCTTTACTCCTCTCTCTCTTTTTTTTTCTTTCCATTTATAGATGGCCTCCCTTCACACCTTATAGCCATCCTCTCACTCCAATATGTATTTTTTTAGAGAGAAAGAAAAGAGACATTAAGACAACAAAACAACAATTATCCACAAAAAGAGCACAAGGCAAACACATCCAACCTCCGTCCGCAATCCTGCAAAGCACATGACAGAACACAGCAACGAAACATACATGCATAAAGACTAATATTCATGACCTTGCAGTAGATTTCTATAAATACACATACCCATACCTACAAATATATATACAGTATACATACATATACATTTATATTCATTCATATACCCATCTACATATCTGCATATATCTACATATACATCCCTGCATCCATTTGTGTGTGGTTGTGAGCATGCATAAGTGAATAAGGTTCATCCAATAGAACATTTAGTAGCGACTGTGAAGCATCAGAGATCCGTCCCCCCAAAGCCCGAGGCAGACAAAGGAGCGATCGAAGCCCAAGACGCCAGGAAGGACCCCGAGCCCAGAGTCCCCAGGGCCACCCGAACAGGACGAGCCACTCGCCCACTCCCCAGATCCGACCAAGGGGAAGAACCGGACGAACCCCACCAGCGACCACACACAATGACCCCCCGGGGTCAACCGCGACAAATTCACAGGCCCCTGCCGGAGCCCGCTGCACCGACGTAGCCCCAGGGCCGGTCACCGAGGCCCGGGCACCGGGGACGCCCACCCCTCAGGCCCAGACCCGACAGGACCAGAGGACACGAGCCCCACCAGGCAGCCACCAGGCCGAGCCGACAAACGCCCAAGCACCCAACCCCAGATAGTGAGGGCCCCAAGCACGCCCGCAGGCAAAGGAACACCCACCAGGGGGCCACGTGGCAGGAGCGCGACACTAAGTAGCCTCAGATGTATCAGAGAGGGGGCAGTCCAAGTCCCAGCCTGACACTTAAACATTCATACACAGACATACTCATTCAGACCCACCCTCATCCTCACCATTACTCACAGAAAGACAAACAATAACGACACGTTCCATTTATAATCCCGATGCACACTCTATACCCCCTAGGTCCAAGACATGTACCTGCCCCCTACATGGGGCAGCCCACATCCAAACCTAGGAGGTAGGCCCATTCATTCTGGTGTGGAGAGTAGCAGACATCCAAGATCCGGCCCAACCCGCGCCCTGCCGACAGGACAGGACACCCGAGTCCAAGCAGCCCCAGAGGGAGCGCACTGCCAGCCCCTCCCACGGCGAACCCCCTGATGGTTGTTTGCTATTCACAGAGGGCTGAGTGATACTAGCAATAACAGCGTTGTATAAGGGGGACAGTTGAACCCGGAGGCCTCCACCCCTGTTTAATGATGGACGGTTTCTTTTCACAAAGATGGCCTCCTTTACTCCTCTCTCAAACCATTGTTCCTCTCTATCAAGGATGTGAACATCTTCATCCCTGAAAGAGTGACCGCTGGCGTGGAGATGAGTGTAGACTGCAGAGTCCTGACCTGATGATGTTGATCTTCTGTGCTGGGCCATCCTTTTGGCCAGTGGCTGTTTAGTTTCCCCGATATAAGACTGATCACAGCCCTCCTGACACTGAACAGCATACACAATATTACTCTGTTTGTGCCGGGGGACTGGATCTTTGGGATGAACCAGTCTTTGCCGTAATGTATTTTGGGTTTAAAAGCCACTGGGATGTTGTGTTTAGAAAATAAACGTCTCAATGTCTCTGAAACGCCCGCAACTGGGTCTGGGTTCCTTCTTTTCACCTGATGGTTGGCTGGAGTCCTGTTTGGGTTTTGTTTCTGCTTTCAGGAAGGCCCAGTTAGGATATCCACATTTCTCTAGAGCCTGTTTTGTGTGTGATTTCTCCTTCTGTCTGGCTGCTGAGTTAGTGGGGACGCTGTCTGCTCTGTGATACAGAGTCCTGATGACTCCTAACTTGTGTTCCAGAGGGTGATGGGAGTCAAACTGTAAATACTGGTCTGTGTGCGTGGGTTTGCGGTACACCTCAGTTTGCAAATTTCCTCTATCAGAAACTGATACCTCACAGTCCAAGAAAGCCAACCTGCCATTTTTTACATCTTCTCGTGTGAACTTGATATATTTATCCACAGAGTTGATGTGATCAGTGAAATGTTGGACTTCCTAAGATTTTTTAAAATTTATTTATTCATTTTACATTTGTTAAAAGAAAAACCTTCTAACATGTAATATTTAAAACAAGAGAAAACATAAAATGAAAGGAGACAGGAAGAAGAAGAAATCTTATTTTACCTGCCCCTTTTTTCCAAAACAAAAACAAAATCAATACAAACAATTCACTCCAATAATAGTCATCAATAAGCAATCGAACCAAAAGAGAAACTCATTTCAATTTTAAAATTTTCATGTACAATAAACAATTTAAAGAAATTTTTAGTATTTTGTTAACAATTTAGTTTTAATCATTTTTTTAAACACAAGCACTGATTTTGCAGATTTAACTTCATTTCCTAAATCATTCCACAAATCAACTCCCTGTATTGAAACAGACCGTCCCTTTAATCTTGTTCTATACTGTACTGAGGTTTTGCAAAAATCTCTATAGCAGCTCGTCCTCTTTACAAAATTAATTTGAACATTTGAAGGCAGTACATTATTATGGGCTCTATACATTACCAACAAAATATTGTAATCCACTAAATCATAAAACTTTAGCAACTTAAGTTGTTGAAACAATATATTCGACGGATGACAGTAAGGCTTTCTTGTAATAATTCTCACAGCTCTTTTTTGTAAAATAAAAATAGGCTTCGTTATGGTTTTACACGCCTTTCCCCAAACTTCAACACAATAAATTAAATGTGGAACAAAAATTGCATTATATAACAGATACAGAGCTTTATCATTCAACAAATCTTTCACTTTGTAAAGCACTGCAGTAGATCTAGATAACTTAAGTTTAACTAAATTTATATGCTGTTTCCACGACAGTTTGTCATCAATAACTACCCCCAAAAACTTCACCTCGCTTACTCTGTGAACATCAGCACCATCAATTTTAAAAGAAAAATCCAATTTATTATTTTTATTACTAAATAACATATAATTTGTTTTATCTAGGTTTAATGATAGTTTGTTCAATTTAAATCAAGTTTGTAATTTAACAAACTCCATTTTTAACAACTCAGACATTTGATTTAAATCACTACCAAAATAAAAAAAAGTAGTATCGTCAGCAAAGAGAACACATTTTAGAAGTCCAGACACCTTCACTAGATCACTCACAGACAAAATAAACAACTTTGGTCCAAGTATTGAGCCTTGTGGGACTCCACATGTGATCTTGCAGAGGTTTGATCGTATGCCGTCAATTTGTACAAACTGTTGTCTATCTTTCAAGTAACTACACACCCACTGTAGTGCTAGTCCTCTAATACCATACTTGTTTAATTTATTAGTGAGAATGGTGTGGTCAATTGTGTCAAATGCTTTCTTTAAATCAATAAACAGACTTATACAATGTTGCTTTTGATCAATGGCTGTGGTAATTTGTTCCGTTAGTTCCATAAGAGCCATGGATGTAGAATTTTTAGATCGAAAACCATATTGACTGTCACTTAAAATATTATATTTATCAAGAAATTTATCTAATCTGGTTACGAATATTTTTTCTAGAATTTTGGAAAATTGCGGCAACAATGATATTGGTCTATAGTTGTTAAAGACGCATTTGTCACCATTTTTAAAGATAGGGATCACCTTTGATACTTTCATATTTTCAGGAAATACACCCTTGGAAAAAGACAAATTACATATGTATGTGAACGGTTCGATAACAAGACTTATTATGTCCTTTACAACCATCATGTCCATATCAACCCAGTCCTTAGATTTTTTTATCTGCAAAAGTTTTAACTACTATCAATATTTCTTCCTTATCAATTTCATGTAGAAACATAGTGTTTTCACAACCTTTGATTAAGTGACACACATCCTTATCAACTAATGGAATAGTTTTTGCAAGGTGTGGTCCCATGTTTACAAAATAATTATTGAATCCATTTACAATTTCATGTTCTTCTTGTATTTCATTATTTTCATCCACAAAATACTGAGACAAGCTCATACTATTTTTGCGTTTGTTCAAAACACTGTTCATCACTCTCCAAGTTGCTTTCATATCACCATTTGTTTTATGTAATAGTTCACTGTAATATTCTCTTTTTTGTTTTTTTATAATTCCCGTTAATTTGTTTTTATATTTTTTGTATTTATTTTCCGCCTCAGGAGTACTGTTTTTCAAGAAACAAGAATACAGATAGTTTTTTTCTTGCAGATTTAATTTTAACCCAGGTGTCGGCAACATACCAGAACCAATGACATGGTGGTCTCCCTGAAAAGGACGTCAAGGCTCTCTTTTCTACCTCCTCCATGTACAGGTTGGCAACAATAGGAGAAACTGGAGGCAACATACCAGAACCAATGACATGGTGGTCTCCCTGAAAAGGACGTCAAGGCTCTCTTTTCTACCTCCTCCATGTACAGGTTGGCAACAATAGGAGAAACTGGAGACCCCATAGCACACCCATGTTTCTGCCTATAATATTGCTCCCCATATGTGAAGTAGGTTGACTGCAGGCACAGTTTCAAGAGTTGGCACAGTTGCTCTGTGCTCTGCACATCACTCTTTACGTGCATTCCTGTTGATGAGGCAGTAGAGGTGGTCTGTTTAAGGTTAAAATCAGACACCACTCTGAACAGCAGGACCCCACTTTCCACAGAGCAACTGTGTCAACTCTTGAATCTTTTGAAACTAATGGTGAGTAATTCTGATGATTGCCTACTGTTTAATTTTGGAAGTGTTACTCTATCCAAGAATTGATTGATATCCTCATCTGTTGGATTTATTTGTGGAGTGTATAGAGTTTTATAAAAATCTCTAAAAACTGTTTACTTTTCCCTCATCATAAGTTATATTTCCATTTGTGTCTTTAATACCGTATATAGATGTTTTTTCTTTGTTTAATTTGAGTTGGTTCGCTAAAAAGCTCCCTGATGTATTACTGTGTTCAAAATGTTCTAATCGAAGCCTTTCTACCAAGAATTTGTTCTTTTTATCAATAAATTCATTTAATTCTAACTTTTTTTGCGTAGTTTTTTCTGTATATCCTCTCCTTGTATACCTTCTAGTAATTTTATGGATTTCTCTAATTCCTCAATACGTTTATTTTATTTTTTCTGTTTTATTTGTTGAATAGGATAATATTTTTCCTCTCATAACTGTCTTCCCAGCCTCCCAGAGTGTACATGCTGATGTTCCTATCAAGTCATTAAAGTCTAAATACAATGTCCATTCATTTTAAAAATATTGTATAAATTCTTCGTCTTTTAGCAGTGAGGTATTTAATCTCCAGTTTATACTTTTTGGGGTTTCTTTATTATTAGCTAAATTTAATGTAACTGGTGCATGATCGCTGACAGCAATAGGGTGTATCTTAGTGTCTGAAATGTTTGTCAGCAATGAATTTCTTACTATGAAATAATCCAGACGAGAATAAGAATTATGCACATGTGAAAAGAAAGAATAGTCTCTGCTATCAGGGCAAAGAGAACGCCATGTATCGCAGAGTCCATAATCACTCATGTACTGTTTAACTATTTTTATGGATTGCCAGCCTCGTTAAGCTCCTACTGCATTTAGCCTGTCCATTTTATCATCTAAACCCAAGTAAAGATCACCTCCCAGTACAATTGCACCAGTACGAACTGGTGCAATTGTACTGTCTATTTAATTGTACTATCTATTTGATAGAATAGAAAAGAGATCATGAAAAAAGCGGCGTCGTCCACATTTGGCCCATACACTAACAATACAATATTTTTGACTGAATATGGATAATTTTAATATTATATATCTACCATGAGGATCTATATTTGTGTCTAATATTGTGAAGTTAACATTTTTATGTATTAGTATTGCTATCCCCTTTGTCTAGAGTTGTAGCAGGCTGAAAATACATCAGGGAACTCAGCAGATTTTAGCTAATCCACAGTTGAGGGTAGTTTATTAATTTCTTGGAGTAACACAACATCTGCCTTTAATCTTTTAATCTTGTCAAATATTCTATATTTTTTATGTTGGTTACCAGCTCCATTAATATTCCATGTGACAAACCTTAAAGTGCACATACTTGTGGTTGTGAGAATATAGATAAACCACACCCATTATCACAAATATAAGAAATAGTAAAACACCCAGGTAAAAGCATAATCCTTGAGGGTTGACTATTTATCATTTCATTAGCAAGGAACCACGCCACAAATATATAAGTTTAAGTTTCTTTAATGATGAGAGGATTAGGGATGAAGGATGAAAGGGATGAGGGGTTGTAGGGATGAGGGAAGAAAGGGGATGTAAGATGAGGGGAAGATGGTACGTAAGGATGGAAGGATGAAGGGATGAAGGGATGATGAGTAAATGAAGGGAAGATGGAAGTATGGATGAAGGGATGAAGGGATGAGGGATGTAGGGATGAGAGGAAGTAGGGATGAAGGGATGGAGGGGTGAGGGATGTAGGGATGAGGGGATGAAGGGATGAGTGGAGCGGAAGGAGGTTGTCCGAGGCGATTGCTGGAGGGCTTGGGATGAGAAGACTCTTGCGTGGGGTTTTGCCTTCGGGAACATCTCTTGTTGTCCTTCCCGAGCCTGAACGAAGAACCCCCCCCAGATGGAACCTGAGCGAGAGAAAGCAAAGCATGGTTACGAACGAAGAGCGTAAAAAGAAAAAAGGGAGAGGGGGGAATTGGGGTCAAGAGAAAGAAAACAAACTGAGATGAGATGAAGGGGTGAACGAGGTATAAATAGCTGCATGGGATAATTGGAGGCGTGATTTGGGCGTGGCCCTGCTCCCGAACCTAAGTTAACATATTAACTCCATTTCATTAGCAAGAGCCACGCCACAAATATATAAGTTTAAGTTTCTTTAATGATGAGAGGATTAGGGATGAAGGATGAAAGGGATGAGGGGTTGTAGGGATGAGGGAAGAAAGGGGATGTAAGATGAGGGGAAGATGGTACGTAAGTATGGAAGGATGAGGGGATGAAGGGATGATGAGTAAATGAAGGGAAGATGGAAGTAAGGATGAAGGGATGAGGGGAAGTAGGGATGAAGGGATAGAGGGGTGAGGGATGTAGGGATGAGGGGAAGTAGGGATGAAGGGATGGAGGGGTGAGGGATGTAGGGATGAGGGGATGAAGGGATGAGTGGAGCAGAAGGAGGTTGTCCGAGGAGATTGCTGGAGGGCTTGGGATGAGAAGACTCTTGCGTGGGGTTTTGCCTTCGGGAACATCTCTTGTTGTCCTTCCCGAGCCTGAACGAAGAACCCCCCCCAGACGGAACCTGAGCGAGAGAAAGCAAAGCATGGTTACGAACGAAGAGCGTAAAAAGAAAAAAGGGAGAGGGGGGAATTGGGGTCAACAGAAAGTAAACGAACTGAGATGAGATGAAGGGGTGAACGAGGTATAAATAGCTGCATGGGATAATTGGAGGCGTGATTTGGGCGTGGCCCTGCTCCCGAACCTAAGTTAACATATTAACTCCATTTCATTAGCAAGGAGCCACGCCACAAATATATAAGTTTAAGTTTCTTTAACCCTCCTGTTATGTTACGGGTCAAATTGACCCGTTTTAAAGTTTACATTTTTTTTAAAAATAGTTAAAAATATTTTTTCTGCATGAAACTTTTTCTATTTGTCTTAATAGTTCCAATCAACATATAAATTGAAAATGATTCACTTTACACATTTGTACCACTCTCTGCGTCTACTTGTTACATCGATACTGTTCGGGTCAATTTGACCCGGCAGTCAAAATGAATGGTAAAAAGGGTAAAAACATTTCCAATTCTATTTGTTTCCTTGAAACTATGAGACATATTTCACTACACACACACACACACACACACACGCACACACACACACACACACACACACACACACACACGCACACACACACGCACACACACACACACGCACACACACACACACACACGACACACACACACACACACACACACGCACCACACACACACACGCACACACACACGCACGACACACACACACACACACACACACACACATACACACACACATGCACACATGCATGCACATAAACCCACTTTCTCACTATTCTCTTTACTTCACAAGGAAACTGTGAGAAAGCAGGTGTTTATACAACTTTTGACGGGAACCTTTTCTGTTCCCGTGGGAAAACTCCACCCACACAAATCTTCATGACTCATTTGTCTTGATTTTAATGAGCGGGTCAATTTGACCCAGAACAGTAAATGTGTCTCAAGTTCAATTATAAAGATCACCCTTTGAAAAAAATAAAATAAAATGTAACATAAATTTTTTTACAAAAATCAATTTCAAGGATAATTATTGTTTTTTTGTGTGTAGGTTTTTTCAGCAAACATAAAAAATGTAAATCACATTGTTTATGTCCAAATGAGTTAGTCGTCATTATCCTTTATTTATGAGAAATAAAAAAAACATCATTGCACAAATATTGACTGACATGGTTAGTATTGGAGTTAATAATCAGATACAAAAAGGTTTTGGAGGATTTTTTGGGTTTCTGACACTATTACATGATTAAACACTCCCCGGGTCAAATTGACCCACGAACATTATTGCTGTACCTCAGAAACAAACATAACAGGAGGGTTAATGATGAGAGGATTAGGGATGAAGGATGAAAGGGATGAGGGGTTGTAGGGATGAGGGAAGAAAGGGGATGTAAGATGAGGGGAAGATGGTACGTAAGGATGGAAGGATGAGGGGATGAAGGGATGATGAGTAAATGAAGGGAAGATGGAAGTAAGGATGAAGGGATGAGGGATGAGGGGAAGTAGGGATGAAGGGATGAGGGGTGAGGGATGTAGGGATGAGGGGATGAAGGGATGAGTGGAGCGGAAGGAGGTTGTCCGAGGAGAATGCTGGAGGGCTTGGGATGAGAAGACTTGTGTAGGGTTTTGCCTTCGGGAACATCTCTTGTTTTCCTTCCCGAGCCTGAACGAAGAACCCCAAAAGACGCAAGATTACCGTATTCTCCGGCGTATAAGTCGCACCTTTTTGCCTACATTTTTAAGCCCTGCGACTTATAGGCCGGTGCGACTTATACGTCGATTTTTCCAATATTTTGGTCATAATTTGACTTTGGTCAAAAACTCCAAAAATGGTGCAGTACCAGTTTCGGCCGCTATGGGCGCTAAGAAACCCTTTACAGTACCTACACTGTTGACATCTGCCTGGTCCAAAAATGGTGCAGTGACACAGAAGATGAAGACTTCAATGGTTTTGAATAAATAAATAAAAACCATAAAATAAATACAGTATCTGTTTCTGTCATCATTTTAAACTGAGACACGTTTTTTACTGTAATGTCAGCTAATAAAAATATATTTTTATGTGTTTATCTTTAAAGATAAATGATGAAAGACACAAAATATACAAAAATTATGTTAATTTATTAATGAAAAGTTCAACTAAGACACATCAAACAAAATACTGTAGTTTTTATGTGATAATCTTGTCAAAAGTCCTTCCAAACAATTTGGCAGCCAGTCCAAAATAATGTTAATTTATTAATGAAAAGTTCAACTAAGACACATCAAACAAAATACTGTAGTTTTTATGTGATAATCTTGTCAAAAGTCCTTCCAAACAATTTGGCAGCCAGTCCAAAATAATGTTAATTTATTAATGAAAAGTTCAACTAAGACACATCAAACAAAATACTGTAGTTTTTATGTGATAATCTTGTCAAAAGTCCTTCCAAACAATTTGGCAGCCAGTCCAAAATAATGTTCATTTATTAATGAAAAGTTCAACTAAGACACATCAAACAAAATACTGTAGTTTTTATGTGATAATCTTGTCAAAAGTCCTTCCAAACAATTTGGCAGCCAGTCCATTTTGGGCAAAACACCAGTTCACGTGAGGTGCGACCTATAGGCCGGTGCGACTTATAGGCCGATGCGACTTATACGTTGATTTTTCCATTTAATTGGGCATAATTAGGTTGGTGCGACTTATACTCCGGTGCGACTTATACGCCGACGAAAACGGTAGATCGAACAAAGATGTGTGTGAGCTTGGAACAAGTCACTGAGGTTGTTACGGATGTATGCCAAGTATGCCCGAGAGGACCAGTGACCTAAAACTTGAATGATCTGCAAAGGTGGGCACCGCTAATTAAAAAATTAGTTCCACAATTTCTAAAACGCTTATTAATTTTTTTAGGTCCACAATTTCAAAAGCACAAATGTCTTATGAAAATTAGTGGAAGCTAATCTAATCCGCTATTTATATATATATATATA
>JBBPBX010010131.1:32484-58522 GCA_038048925.1 Garcialebias charrua | reverse complement strand
ACATCTATCCACAAACATTCAACAACTTCAAAAGATGTGAAAACTGTAAGATGTTTAACATGTTTAGCTTCAAGATAATGTTTGAGTTGATTTTAAATCAACTCAAACATTAATGAATTACTACATTTTAGTATGGGGGATGTCTGAGATCATGTTAACAACAGAGGTGCTCTCATCTTTGCTAATTACCGGTAGACTGCAGGAAGAAACTAGAGCTGACAAGAGTTACGCTAAATCCATCTTTTAAAGCAGACACACGTAAAGATAAAAACAGGCACATCAATGATGGCTGCTTCTCGTTTAGAAGAAATCCTTTATGTACAGCTGAATGTATATGGTGACTCAGTTGGTAGAGCTGTTGACTCTGAGCAAGAAGGTTGCTAGATTAAATCCTGGCCGGGGCCTTTCTGGGTGGAGTTTGCATGTTCTCTCTGTGCATGTGTGGGTTTTCTCTGGGTACTCCGGTTTCCTCCCACAGCCCAAATACATGCATGTTAGACTGATTGGTAACTCTAAATTGTCTCTAGGTGTGAGTGAGTGAGAGAGTGAATGTTTTTTTTGTCTCGTTTGTCTCTGTGTGTCCCTGTGATGGACTGGAGACCTGTCCAGGGTGTCCCCCACCTCTTGCACAGTGACTGCTGGATATGGGCACCAGTGACCCCCATGACCCAAAAAGGAAGAAGCAGGTAAAGATAATGGATGGATGGATAGATTTAGATCTCTTCATTGTGGCTTGGGTATCTTTAATAGATGAGAATAAAAAATAACTCTAGATTTCTGTTTAGTTAGACTAATTAAAAGTCCCATTTCTGTTGAACCATAAGCAGTGATGACCATGAGATTCTTTATAAATAAAATTATTTCAATTAGAGAGAAAATTCAAACCATCCTTCCTTTTACCACCCCTGGTCCCGTCAGATGATGCAGCTTTAGAAATGTCACTAGAGCCTGATTGGTGTTTGGACTGTTTTCGTCCTGTTGAGCTCTCTGAATTGTCAAAAATAATAACGTCATCCAAACCATCCACACGTCTGCTAGATCCCATCCCAACCAGGCTGTGAAAGAGGTATTTCCCCTAAATAATGTCCACATTTTGAATTTACTTAATTTGTCTTTAAAGCTTCAGTATGTAGCTTATTTTATAAAAATATTTCTTCTCTCTGTCACTATTTTTTGACAGACTGATGTTAGACATGTAATCTCTGAAAAAAAACTATAGTCCTCTGGCGTCTCCCGGTGGTAATAAAAGCATTTATAAAACCCAGAGAGCGGCCCGCGGTTAACCAGCCAATAAAAACAGACTTTATAACCAGCCATTCAGCCAATAAAAACAGAGCTTCTAACTTCTCACCCACTAACCCACGCCCCCGCCTGTCAGCCCACAGCGAGCCCGCAGCGGCCGCGCAGGTTCATTTTGAAATAATTGCAAAGCGATGCAAAACTGTTTTGTATGTGACACAAATGTATTAAATCCCCCTTCTTCATCCCTGCTCTGGAGTTTTATTTTGTTTTTTTGCCAAAAGTCAAGTGATTGCTTCTTCACTGACAGATATGAGGAAGTGGATCAATTTGTCACAAGCAAATTAAATCATGTCCAACGTGGCTGCGTGAAGCTCTGCAGATTTCAGGGTGTTTTTGTTTTGCTGGACCAGTGCTCCATGGTTTTATTTTATTTTTAGAACGTTTTATTAACATATAATCACAGAACTTTGCAGCGGTTGAGACGGGACATGTGGGGGCGGAGCATTCCAGGCTGCAGCGCGAGTGAGGTGGAGCTGAGCCATATATGGCTCTGAGTGAGGAGGGACCAGAAACGTGTCTCTGTTCAAAATGTTTCTAAGTGCCAGCGTGTTCAAAAGCTACATATAGCAGCTTTAATGAATGGTTATGTACCACAGCACTTTAATGTTGCTTTAATTAAATCTTTAAGAAGTCTGACCTTGATTCAGAAATTCTGGCCAATTATAGAACTATATCTAACCTAACTTTCATCTAAAAAATTCTAGAGAAAATACTGTAGTTGCAGGTCAGTTGCGTGAACATTTACAAAAAAATAATCAGTTTGAAGAGTTTCAGTCAGGGTTTAGAGCTCATCATAGCACAGAAACTGCACTAGTAAAAGTCACCAACGATATTCTCATGGCCTCAGACAATGGATTGTGTCTATACTGGTCCTGTTAGACCTCAGTGCTGCATTTCATACAGTTGATCACAATATTTTCCTACAGAGACTTATCTATCTAAAATGGTTTAAATCATTATCTGATATATTTCAATTTTTAAATGTAAATAATGCATCTTCTTCATAAAACAAAGTTGGTCATGGAGTTCCTCAGGGCTCAGTGCTTGGACCAATACTCTTTATTTTACATATGCTTCCATTAGGTAAAGTTATTAAACAGCATGGGATGCATTTTCATTGTTATGCTGATGACACACAATTATATTTGTCCATTAAATCTAATTAATCCAATCACGCACTTAGACTACAAGCATGTCATAAAAACCTGAATGACCCTTAATTTTCTCCTTTTGAACACAGACAAGACTGAGGTTTTTGGACCTGAGCATCTTAGGAATTAATTTTTCAGTCTTTCACCCTCCTTGGATGACATTAATCTGGTCTGCAGTTCTAATGTTAAAAATCTTGGTGTTATTTTTGATCAGGACATGCCTTTTATCCCCCGCATTAAAAACGTTACTAGGAACTGCCTTCTTCAACCTGCGTAATATTACTAAAATTAGAAAAAGCTTATTTAAAAATGATGCAGAAAAACGAGTTCATGCATTTGTTACGTCTAGACTGGACTATTGCAATGGTTTATTATCTGGGTGTCCAAATACTTTAAAACGTCTTCAGTTGATCCAAAATGCAGCTGCCAGAGTCAAATGGAGTTAGTGGGAGAGATCATATCTGACGCATTGTCCAGCTTTAAAACTAGGCTGAAGACTTTCCTTTTTGATAAAACCTATAGTTAGGGTCGGCTTGGGTTTCCGGAGCTGTCCCTTAGTTATGCTGCTATAGGCTTGGACTGCTGGAAGACAAACTGACCACATTTTTTCACTTTGCTACTGTCTTTACTTACTCTGCTCAAGCTGTTTTTTTTATTTGTAATTCTTTTTTATATCCTTAACTTGTGTTTTTTTGTCTTTCAGGTACACCTGGACCTACATCTGGAACTACCATTCTGTGTTCGTTTGTCTCTCCTTCCTGTCCTCTCCAACCAGCTGGTCAAAGCAGATGGCCGCTTGTTCTGAGCCTGGTTCTGCTGGAGGTTTCTTCCTGTTAAAATAGAGTTTTTCCTTTCCACTGTTGCCTTTGTGCTTGCTCAGGATGAGAGACTGTGATGAAGTGAAGTTTAAACAAGTCTGCTGCTTCCTTAGATAGAGAGCTTTACCAATTGGCTTTTCTATGTATGTGAATGTTCCTGTAAAGTATCCTGAGACAACTTTGTTGTGATTTGGTGCTAAATAAACTGAATTGAAATGAATTTGTTGTAGATTTTCTCAAATCCACACGTCAAAACAACACATATAGACTCAAACATTGACACACCTCGGCAACATTTGGTTAAATGTCTCTCAGCTAGTTGCACGTTTTACATCCATCAACAAGCTTCTGGTAGAAGTCTGGATGATACCTGACCACTCGTCTTGGCCAAATTAGTAGAGTTCATTTAATTTGTCTTCCACTGAGGAAGTGGAGACTGGGGACTTTGGGTCGGGATCTCCAATCTCTGGTGCTGAGGTCACCGAGGTGGTTAAAAAGCTCAGCGGTGGCAGGGCTCCAGGGGTGGATGAGATTCGCCCAGAGTTCCTTAGGGCTCTGGATGTTGTAGGGTTGTGTTGGCTTACGCGACTCTGCAATATTGCGTGGACATCAAGGGCAGTTCCCCAGGATTGGCAGACTGTGGTGGTGGTCCCCCTATTCAAAAAGGGGGACCGTAGAGTGTGTTCCAACTATAGGGGGATCACACTCTCTTAAGCCTCCCTGGTAAGGTCTATTCAGGGGTTCTGGAGAGGAGGGTTCGTCGGATAGTCGAACCTCAGATTCAGGAGGAGCAGTGTGGTTTTCGTCCTGGTCGTGGAACACTGGACCAGCTCTACACCCTCAGCAGGGTCCTGGAGGGTACATGGGAGTTTGCCCAACCAGTTTACATGTGCTTTGTGGACTTGGAGAAGGCATTCGACCGCGTTCCTCAGGGGGTTCTGTGGGGGGTACTCCGGGAGTATGGGGTAAGTAAGTAAGTAAGTAAGTAAGTAATTTTTATTTATATAGCACATTTCCCAGACATGAGAGTCACAAAGTGCTTCACAGGAGGAAAAATAAAATCATAAAATTATAAAATCACAGAAATAAAATCATAAAATCACAGAGATATACAAAAATCACAGAGATACTATACAAAAAGGTAAAACATAACTAGCTCTAAAAACAATGTACAAAGTTAATCAAACGCCTGTCTGAAGAGATGAGTCTTAAGACTGTTTTTAAATGCAGCTGTTGACTCGGAGCAGCGTATTGTTATAGGGAGAGCGTTCCAGAGCCTCGGAGCCACCACTTCAAATGCTCTATCGCCACGAGTTCTAAAATGAGTTCTCGGAACTGTCAGCAGTAGCTTATTTGAAGACCTCAGAGTTCTAGATGGACAAAGAGGGTACCAGGCCCTTTGATATGGGCTGTTAGGTCCCTGTACGACCGGTGTCAGAGCTTGGTCTGCATTGCCGGCAGTAAGTCGGGCTCGTTTCCGGTGAGAGTTGGACTCCGCCAAGGTTGCCCTTTGTCACCGATTCTGTTCATAACTTTTATAGACAGAATTTCTAAGCGCAGCCAAGGTGTTGAGAGGATCCGTTTTGGTGGCCTAAGGATTGCTTCTCTGTTTTTTGCAGATGATGTGGTCCTATTGGCTTCATCAGGTCATGATCTACAGCTTTCGCTGGAGCGGTTTGCAGCAGAGTGTGATGCGGCCGGGATGAGGATCAGTTCCTCCAAATCCGAGGCCATGGTCTTGAGCCGGAAAAGGGTAGAGTGCCCTCTCCGGGTCGGGGAGGAGGTCCTGCCCCAAGTGGAGGAGTTTAAGTATCTCGGGGTCTTGTTCACGAATGAGGGAAAACTGGAGCGTGAGATCGATAGGCGGATAGGTGCAGCATCCGCAGTGAAGCGGGCGCTGTACCGGTCTGTCGTGGTGAAGAGAGAGCTGAGTCGAAAGGCAAAGCTCTCAATTTACCGATCGATCTACGTTCCCACCCTCATCTATGGTCATGAGCTTTGGGTTGTGACCGAAAGAACGAGATCTCGGATACAAGCGGCTGAAATGAGTTTTCTCCGCAGGGTGTCTGGACTCTCCCTTAGAGATAGGGTGAGAAGCTCAGTCATCCGGGAGGGACTCGGAGTAGAGCCGCTGCTTCTCCACATCGAGAGGAGCCAGTTGAGGTGGCTCGGGCATCTGGTTAGGATGCCTCCTGGACGCCTCCCTGGTGAGGTGTTCCGGGCATGTCCCACCGGGAGGAGACCCAGAGGAAGACCCAGGACACGCTGGAGGGACTATGTTTCTCGGCTGGCCTGGGAACGCCTTGGGATTCCCCCAGAGGAGCTGCTCCAAGTGGCTGGGGAGAGGGAAGTCTGGGCCTCCCTACTTAGGCTGCTACCCCCGCGACCCGACCCCGGATAAGCGGAAGAAAATGGATGGATGGATGGGTTCCTTGTTTTTAACGTCCATTTTTCAGTCAGGTTTAGGTAGCAGCTTTGGGAAGGGCATTCCTGAAGCTGAACATAAGCCTGATCTATTCAACCAGAAATTAGTTCATGGGTCCAGTTGGAACATCCAAACTTGTCCAAGTTTCATCTGTAAGCAGATGACTTAAGGTGAAGCTGAAGATTATGAGGTACTTTCCTTAATTATTCTATCCATTTTAGGCAATGTACCCGCCCTTCAGCATGATGCTACCACCACCATGCTTGACAGTTTGTACAGTATTCTTAGGTCTGAAAGCCCCACTGACTCATTCAAACATACTTTTGGTTACTATGGCCAAAATGTCCTTATCTTGTTTGACCATAAAGCTTTTCTCCAGGAGGCATTGGGTTTTTCCATTTGGGCAGCTAAAAATTTCAGTCATTTGTGAAGGTGTTGCTGTTGGAGGAGGAGGTTCATCTTTGGTCAGCACCTTCCCACTACATGTATAATATAAAACTGTCTTCTCTGAAACACTGGTGTTTCAGCAATTTCCAGTTCATGGCAGGCTTGAGGCATTACTGTTCCAGGGTTGTTTCTGAACATGCCAACCAGTTTCCCCTCTTTCTTAGATCTTCACTGAGATTCTTGGACTTTCTCTCAGTTCTGATTATTGGTCAGTCCAATGAGTGCTGCCACACAAACCCTGACAGAGAGCCACTTCTATCTGCATCAATCATCAGCACTTACAAGAAGACAAAAGGCCTTGGCTATGACAAGTTGTTTAATATTCTGTACCATTTTTTTGTTTTGTTTTAGGTGAATGTATTTATACATTTGAGCCAATGTGGAAATTTTGACAATAAACCCACAATAAATTTAAAATTTACTGAAGTTGTGAGATCAGTTTAAATAAATAATTGAAAGCTTAAAAATAAGAAGAGAGCTTGACCAAAATAGAGTGGATGTAAACTTCTGACCACAGCTGTTTGATGTTTATTTGCACACTTCTTGAGGCCTTTCCTTAATGTACAGTAAAAAGGTCAATAAATCTGCCATAAACAGGTAGATGTTAAAGGTTCAAGGCAGCCAAACGATAACTCCACATGACTAACTTCTTTTGTGGCTTTTGAACAGTTTAATTTTAAAGTGTTGGACCAAATCTAAAATGAAACTGTTTCAGACATATCTGTAATCATCATTTTAAAGGCTCTGGAAATAATATGTCTGTTTTCACCATTTCAGACATGTCATCCAGAGTGCGGCCCTTCTTCTCGTCCAGCTCACTCTTGATGGCAGACACCCTCTCCAGCTCCTCCTGAGTGTTACTGTAGCCAGAGATGCCCTTCTCAGCTTCCATGGTTTGCTTTAAAACAGCAGAAACAGTTGATTTAGAAAAAACATCCTCCAAAAAATAACCAAAGCCATTTCCTGTGTCCTTCTGCACTTAGGAGTTATAAAGCAACAACCCAAATAAACCATCAACAGATTATATTAATCAATGTAACTCTTTACCACTACAAGTTAAGAATTATATAATTCATCATATTAGTGTGCCACCTGTTAAATACTCGGACATTTAAAAAAAACATGTACATGTAATGCAATTTTTTTTTTTAAATCAAGAAATTAAATAGGTTCTTATAGAAGAAAAGACGTGATCTAAAGAAAATCTGCCATAGATTTAAGGAATCCTAACATGGGATGCAAACAGAGGAAAAGCAGCAGATGCAGCCATCAGAAATAGCAGCTCAGCCTGCGTCAGACAGGCTATCAACAAGTCGGGTAATCTGACCACATGAAGGTGTGAAACCTTTTCCAGGAAGCTTCCGTCACTTCACTGTTAAACACAGACCGAGCGGAGAGAAAACAGCTGTCTGAGTGCAAGAAGCTGGTGAATCAAACAGTTTTAATCATAAAAGTAGAAAGGGTTGTAGGTGCTATGAGGGTGTTTTCTGCTTAAATGAGGACTAAAAGGCATGATGATTATTATGGGTTCATTTAACGAGCAAACACTGAGCACAGTGAGAACAGTTAAGCTCATCAAACAGTAAACTGTCAGTAAGAAGATAAAAGTGCATAAAGAAAAACCCAGGAGACTGCTCAGCCTGTAGCTGTAAATTAAATCTACTTCTTCTCACGATATGGATGATTTGATCCATTCTTGAATAAAAGTTAAAAACAGGAAGTGAAGTTACCAGTTTCTGCTGGACGGTCTCGTGCCTCTGTTTGAGAACCTCCTCGGTTCGCTGCAGGACTCCATATTCTGCTGTCAGCTCTGCGATTTCCTGCCGTTTCTTCTTGTACACTGTTCCCTTGCTACGCAGCTTTCCCACCAAACGTTTCAGCTAGAAAACACGCAAACAGGACTACACATAACCTTAATTTAAAAACAGCAACTGATATAAGCATAAAATAATAAATTGATCATCATCTTTGGAGGTGTTTCTGCTGCGTTACCATGACAAGCTCAGAGAAATGTTTCGTTTATACTTTAAATACAATGATTGGAACAGCTTGCAGTATAATTGTACTGTTAACTCAGAAGTGGCTTGTTTCAGTGGACAGCATGAATGCAGTCTAAATTTGACATCATTGTGTCCAGCACAGCTGAGATTCTCTGAATGGCCCCAGGAGAAGACAATGGAGGAGAGGGATTAGAGAACAGCAGAGGGGCCTGGGGGGCCACGGCATGATCTGAAAGAGACACACTATCCTTTGAAGAGTTAGCCATGTACAGCAAACAGCTTCATCTGATGAAATAAGTGCTTTGAGTGGATGTTCAGTCAGTCCCCACCCTTGACGTCTGCCGGGACACGCTCAAACTCCTCCACAATGAAGAGTAGCTATAAATGAACATGAACACAGGAGAACAGCTCCAGAAACTGCAGAATGTGCTTCATGTCCTTTGGGGCTCCATGAAGCCTGGAGTGCGTGTGTGTGTGCGTGCGCATGCACTTTTAGTCTTAATGTATTTTGGGACATCAAGGGCAGACATGGCAGAGAGAGGAATTAGCACAACATGGTGTTCCTGATTGTGTCTCTAAAACAACTGCTGTGAAAGTGGACTGCAGCTCAGTTGCTTGTCATAAAACAGACAGACATCTAATTCACACATTGCCACCATGAAAAGAAGTCATTGTAACAGCAGCACATCCTGAACTTACAAGAGCTCCACATTTGGGATGGTGTCTGAACAAAAGAAAGGCTGCATTTAAACAGGTGATGAGGCTGCCTGACAATAACCGTTTCATGTTGCTGGCCCACCGCAGGTAAACAGATATATTCGTGCCCCTCAGAGACCCTGCAGTTGGTCGGTGGCATGTGGTGACACACTGTCATCAGAATGGAAAATACCTCAGATAAAGCGATCATCTCCACTGTGGCTGATGGGCCAAAACTATGCAGGAACCTGATAAGCTGAGTTTGACTAAACATTTTCCACTAACTTCATTCATGTAAAGTCTCAAGAGCCTCTTTGTCTGTACAACACCCCCCCCCCAGATTTAAGTCACACTTGACATACATTTATTTTGTATGTCCTGGCACAGAAAACAGATACAGGTTAATTAAAAAACAAGTCATTTGCCCACAATGCCAACATATTTCTTCCTGTCACAGAGTTCACTGTCTCCCCACAAAGCAGTTCAAATTACAGTTCTGTTTCATCCCTACTGACCACCAGAGGGCGGTGCTGAAAGCACTGAATGTTCCCTTTGCGCATGCGCTGTTCAATAATAATAATAATAATAATAATGTTACATTTTTGTCATCTGTGTAATTATATCAACGACGTCACACAGGTGTGACCGGATAAGCAATCAGCAGTGCTGGGCAGCGCTAATCCAAAAATTAGTTCCGCTATTTCTAAAGCACTTATTAATTTATTTAGGTCCGCAATTTCAAAAGCGCTTATGTATTAGCAATGCTAGCAGACGCTAATGCTAACACGCTAACCGCCATTTTGAACAAGGGCAAATGGCGAACTATTTTTAAATCCAGCAGATTTTCCCATTTCGTGAACCGGTTAAGCTCAGAAAAACCTTGTGCTATAAAGTCAGCTAAGAAATATATTTTTTCTCAGCAAAGAAATAATTGTTTTTACCGTGTTTTCTTGGAAAGTCCTTAGCTTCTGTGGCCGTCGCGGCCGCCATTTTGAAGAGGGCAAATGGCGAACTACTTTTTTTAATCCAGCAGATTTGACCATTTCGTGAACCGGTTAAGCTCAGAAAAACCTTGTGCTATAAAGTCAGCTAAGAAATATATTTTTTCTCAGCAAAGAAATAATTGTTTTTACCGTGTTTTCTTGGAAAGTCCTTAGCTTCTGTGGCCGCCGCCATTTTGAAGAGGGCAAATGGCGAACTACTTTTTTTAATCCAGACGCGTCGCGTAGGCCGCTGAGAAACATCCATAAGTTCACCCTCCATGTTAAAAACTCTTCGTCTGACTCTTCGAAAACAAGCAATAAGGCTGCAGAGTAACACACTGGCTGCTAACTGCGCTCTCTCTAGCCAAGAGACTGAGGGGGACGCTTTTTTGTCACGGACCACATCCGGCGCTGACAGGATATGGTCTGTTAGCAGTCGTCCGGTTGATTTAAGAGCCCGTAAATAAGTTTTTTCGTTTTTACTGATAGATAATTAGTTATTAGCAGTACTGCATTTTAAATAAAAATAGCGCAAATCCGCGTATGAATTATAAAAGTTAGTCAATCCGCTATAACGCTAACAAATTGTTTAGGTCCGCTATAAGCGGATTAGCGCTTTAGCGCTCCCTGGCGGTCTGGCGCCCACCTTTAGCAATCAGAGGCTATATACATGTAGCCTAGCGTTATCCGTAATTCAGTCCTTTTTTTCTTCTCGCTCGCGTTCGATCCAAGGCTAGAGGCCTTTGGATTTTCCTTTCTCACCGTCGCTGGAGGTCCGACTGCCTGTAGGCCGGAGCAGTGTGTTCACCCTCCGTGGGCCATGGCGGTTTAAATCTTCATAAAGGTATTTCATTTGGACTACCGTGGGGTTGCCCCTCTCCCAAAATCACAGCATTGAACAATGGGCTTTAATGATACAACGCTTCAGGCCTTTGCACTGATGACGAGGGAACTTAGGCAAGTGATGTCCTTCTTGGTCCAAGCTCGCCGACAGGTCTGGTTGGCAAAGTCAACGTTGACCGAGCCATGTCGTAGAACCCTCCGTGATCTACCAGTGGTGCCGGGGGAGTTGTTCGATCTGGCTGCCTTAGAAGCGCTCGAACGGACCGGCCAAGCACGACAGACAAGGCGGCAGCTAAACTGCCTTTTTTCAGTAAAATACTTGAAAAAGTTGTAGAACCCAACTCAAATCCTGGTTCTGTCAGTTACAGATTTCTGATCCACTTCAGTCTGGCTTTCTAAAACACCATTCCATTGAAACTACTCTTTTAAAAGTTCACAACAATCTGTTAATGGCTGCCGATGATGGAAAATGCTCTGTGTTGGTCCTGTTGGATCTTAGTGCTGCCTTTGATACTGTTGACCATGCAGTCTTATTAAACAGGCTGCAGGTTCTGGCTGGTATTTCTGGCTCAGCTTTGGACTGGCTCACATCATACCTCTCGCACAGAACTTTCTGCATCAAGACAGACAGGTTCTCCTCTGACTATGCCCCCTTAAATTGTGGGGTGCCTCAAGGTTCGGTTCTGGGTCCGCTTTTGTTTTCCTTTTATATTATCCCACTCGCCAGCATTATTCAATCCTTTTCTGATATCTCCTATCACATTTATGCTGATGATATTCAGTTGTATTTTTCGTTTAAACCACACCAGCTGGACATGTTATCCATCCTTGTCCAATGCTTGTCCCGTATAAGTGACTGGCTTGCCAGTAACTTTTTGGTTTTAAACACAAGTAAGACAGAGACTTTGATTTCTGCTCCCAGTCACCTTCCCTCACCACCCCTTCCTCTCGGTTTTCAAATCCCAGTTAAAAACTCACTACTACTCCATCGCTTTCAATGCCAGCTGATTTGTATTGGATCGTTTGATTTATGATCTGCAATGTTTTTTTTATTTTTATGTTTTTCGTGTTGTACTTCATTGTCTGTGTTGCCTGTTGCGTGTTTGTTTGTCCAGCACTTTGGTGTGGACTTGTTCCTGTTTAAAGTGCTTTATAAATAAAATGGTATGGTATGGTATGGTAATCACCGACCCGGTAAAAGCCCAAGCACTAGACCAAGACTTTCCATCCTCCTGGCCAAGGGTGCAATTGAGGCAGTGAACCCTCTGCGACAACCCGGAGGCTATTACTCAACTTACTTCCTTGTACAAAAGAAGACGGGAGGTTTTTGTCCCATTTTGGATCTGAGGGGACTCAACCACTATCTGAGGATGCTGCCCTTCCACATGCTCACGACAGCAGAGGTCCTTCAAGCAGTCACAAGGGGAGAATGGTTCACGTCTATAGACCTGAGGGATGCTTATTTTCATGTGTCAATTGCGGCAGAACATTGCCACTTTCTCAGGTTTGCCTATCGGAGTCGCCACTGGCCGTTCTGGGTACTCCCATTCAGGCTCTCTCTTTTCCCGAGGGTGTTCACTCGGTGTGTGAAGGTAGCCCTCTCTCCCTTGCAGGCCTACAGAGGGAAAGTTCTGCCATATTTAGATGATTAGCTTCTCTGCGCCCCGTCTCGGGCCTCTGCCATTCGCGACACAATTTGCCTACTTGCTCATGTGTTCCAGTTGGGTCTAAATGTCAATCTGGAGAAGAGCTGCCTGATTCCTTTACAGACTATCACCTTCCTTGGAGTGGTTCTGGATTCACCCTCCATGAGTGCTCACCCATCTGTTCATAGGGTGGGCGGCATACTCCAGTTGGTCGGTAGATTCAGGCTGGGCAGTCAGCTCCCCTATGATGCTTTCCTACGGCTACTAGGCAAACTGACCTCAGTCACTCGGGTGGTACCCTTAGGCCTACTGTCTCTTCACCCCTTGCAGAGGTGGCTCAACAACTTGTGCCGACTCTGGTCTTCTGTCCATCCTCATTATTCTTGATCTAAGTTCTGCCTTCGACACCATCTGTCATTCTATCCTCCTCAACAGACTAACCTCCATTGGCATCTCAGGTACTCCGTTAGACTGGTTCAACTCCTATCTCTCTGACCGCACTCAATTCATTCAGCTTAAATCCTTCCGTTCCCAGTCTTCCCCTGTCTCCACGGGTGTCCCCCAAGGCTCTGTCCTCGGACCCCTCCTCTTCATCATTTACCTCCTTCCTCTAGGTCACATCTTCCGCAAATACGGCGTCCATTTCCACTGTTATGCTGATGACACACAGCTCTACTTGTCATCAAAACCTAACTCCACCCACCCACCCTCCATCCTCACCGACTGTCTCAATGAGCTAAATCACTGGTTTTCTAACAATTTCCTTCAACTAAACAGTAACAAAACAGAAATCATTCTTGTTGGTACCAAAAACTCTATTTCAAAATCAGAACATCTTCTCGTCCCCCTTAACAACTCTCTGCTATCCCCCTCCCCTCAGGTCAAGAGCCTCGGTGTCATCCTCGACACCACTCTCTCCTTCACTTCACACATCAACAATATTACTCGGTCTGCCTATTTCCACCTCCGTAATATTAACCGTCTCCGTCCTTCTCTCACACCCCGCTCCACAGCCATCCTGGTGCACAGTCTTGTGACTTCCCGTATCGATTACTGCAACTCCCTTCTCTACGGCCTCCCCAACAAATCTCTCCACAAGTTACAGATGGTCCAGAACTCAGCTGCCCGTGTCATCACTCAAACCTCCTACTATAACCACATCACTCCTGTCCTGCAGCAGCTCCACTGGCTCCCGGTTAAATCACGCATCATCTTCAAAATTCTACTCCTCACGTTCAAAGCTATCCACAACCTTGCCCCTCCTTATCTATCTGACCTCCTACAAATCTCCATCCCATCACGCTCTCTCAGATCCTCCTCTTCGCTACATCTCCATGTACCCTCTGCCCGCCTCTCCACCATGGGGAGCAGGGCCTTCACCTGCTCTGCCCCTCACCTCTGGAACGCTCTACCGCCAGACCTTCGAAACACCACCTCCCTTTCTCTGTTCAAGACAGCCCTGAAAACACATCTCTTTAGACTAGCTTATCATTAACTTTACTAAATGTATTTTTATTATTTTGCATTTTATAATCTTTATGTATTTTATATTTCAATTTGTCGCTGATAATGTTTGATCTGTATTACACTGTATTGGTTTGTTAAGTGTCCTTGGGTGTCCTGAAAGGCGCTTTTAAATAAAATAAATGATTATTATAACTTTCACCTGGATGCCAGGCTACACAGGCATCGCAAACTTGCAGTGACATGGCCATGTCTTCATGCTCTGACTCCATGGAAGGATGAAGATTATTTGTCAGGGGTGTTCCTAAGGGGGTGGTAGTGTGTCGCAGGGAAGTGGTCACGACAGATGCCAGCTCCACAGGATGGGGCGCTGTGTGACAACACAGAGCGGTTCAGGGCCGCTGGAGCCAAGGGGACCGCTCCAGGCATATAAATGTGCTGGAGCTGCGTGCAATGCATTTGGTCCTCAATAACTTCCTGCCCCACCTGGAAGGGAGACATGTCCTCGTTCAGTATGACAACACCTCTGTTGTCTGCCACATCAACCACCAAGGGGACATCAGGTCAGCACAGCTTCTCAGTGTGTCCAGGGTGCTCTTGGAATGGGCCTCCACTCGTCTGTCCACCCTGCGGGCGACATACTTACCAGGGCGACATAATCAGGTCACAGATTTTCTCTCATGCCAAGGGTCTGCTCCGGGAGAGTGGTCCCTCCACAGAAACATAGTGTGGATGATCTGGGACCGTTTTGGTCAAGTGGAGGTGGACCTGGTTACGACAGAGGAGCCAACCCAGTGTCCCATATGGTACTGCCATACGGGGACGTCTGGTGCGTTGGGCCAGGACGCGCTGGCTCATCCTTGGCCAAGGGCCCTTCTATTTGCCTTTCCACCCCTTTCTCTGATTTGGCCAACCCTTCACAGAGTCCTAGAGGAGGGCCACAGAATGCTATTGGTGGCCCCATATTGGCATGCACAACCATGGTTCCAACTACTATGGAGTTTATGTCAGGACGTCCCATGGCGTCTTCCGACCAGGAGGGACTTGCTGTCTCAGCTGGGGGGTTTGCTATGGCACCCCAATCCTCAACGTCTTCAGCTGTGGGTGTGGCTGCTGCAGGGCCAGGACAACAGCTGACTGGAGTTTCGAGCCCTGTCGGATGCACCATCTTAGGCGCCATGGCACCTTCTACTCATCAAACAATGGTGTTCTGATCACAATGGAGATCCAGTCTCCTGTGTAGTACCCACCATTCTGGAGTTTCTCCAGTCTCTCCTTGATAAGGGTCGCTCTCCTTCAACGCTTAAGGTCTATGTAGCAGCGATATCATCTAATCACACCGGCATCAACGACCGTATGGTGGGAAGTCATAATCTAGTCTCTCTCTTTCTACATAGTGCCCGTAGGTTGCACCCGCCAAAAGCTACTAGAGCACCAAGTTGGGACCTGCCCTTGGTTTTCGAAGCTCTGTGCCACCCACCCTCCATTCGAGCCTTTGACGCAAGCAGACCTGAAGTGGCTTTCATGTAAGATGGCTTTTCTGTTGGCTATTGCCTCAGCAAAGAGGGTCGGTGAGTTGCACGCTTTTTCAGTCAGCCCCTCATGTCTCAGGTGGGGCCCTGAAAGCTCTGGTGTTATCTTGTGGCCAAACATTGCTTTTGTACCAAAGGTCTTATTCCACTCTCACCATAACCAACCGTTAAGGCTGGCACATTTTCAGCCTACGCCTGGTGAGGGGTCTGGATTATTGTGCCCAGTGAGAGCACTGGAGAGATACGTTGCAGCTACTGCTGTTATACGATACTCAGACCAGCTGTTTGTGTGTTACGGGGTTCCTAGACTGGGCTATCCTCTTTCCAAGCAGCGCCTTTCCCACTAGATTGTGGATGTAATCTGCCACGCCCAAAGGTGGGCGCCAGACCGCTAGGGAGCGCTAAAGCGCTAATCCGCTTATAGCGGACCTAAACAATTTGTCAGCGTTATAGCGGATTGACTAACTTTTATAATTCATAAGCGGATTTGCGCTATTTTTATTTAAAATGCAGTACCGCTAATAACTAATTATCTATCAGTAAAAACGAAAAAACTTATTTACGGGCTCTTAAATCAACCGGACGACTGCTCACAGACCATATCCTGTCAGCGCCGGATGTGGTCCGTGACAAAAAAGCGTCCCCCTCAGTCTCTTGGCTAGAGAGAGCGCTCTCTCTATAGCAGTTAGCAGCCAGTGTGTTACTCTGCAGCCTTATTGCTTGTTTTCGAAGAGTCAGACGAAGAGTTTTTAACATGGAGGGTGAACTTATGGATGTTTCTCAGCGGCCTACGCGACGCGTCAGCGCCTCATTTGCCCTCTTCAAAATGGCAACGGCCACAGAAGCAAAGGATGTTACAACAAAACACGGTAAAAACAATTTTTTTCTGTTAGGGTATTTTTATGATTAGCATCTAAAACTTATAACATCATAACATGAAACATCTAGTCACTCCCTGAGAAATAGTTGTCTTACACAACAATGCTGTTTACTGAAATAACAGAAGTACCAAAGAATGTTTCCTTTGTTTCAGAACTTGTTGGTCCTGAGTTTGGCCAAAACTGACCAAGAGCCATTGTGTGAAAATTGCCTAACCTGTTCTGTAACCACCTACCAGATGTATAAAAGCTGAGTGTCAATTTCCCCAATTCGGATTTTGTTCTCAGCCTGGTTTGAAGAGACAATCTCCCACTTTGCAAAGTTAAATATACCACTGTTTAACTCTTGCCATGTTTGTGATTCCTTTTTAGTAAAATGTTGCTGCAGGGTTTGGTTTGAGAAAACCCATCAATTTCTTTGCTGAGAAAAAATATATTTCTTAGCTGATTTTATAGCACAAGGTTTTTCTGAGCTTAACCGTTTCACGAAATGGTCAAATCTGCTGGATTAAAAAAAGTAGTTCGCCATTTGCCCTGTCCAAAATGGCGACGGCCACAGAAGCGTAGGACTTTACACAAAACACTGTAAAAACAATTGTTTCTTTGCTGAGAAAATTTTTATTTCTTAGCTGACTTCATAGCACAAGGTTTTTCTGAGCTTAAAGTGAAACTAAACCGAAATTTAACTTTTTTTAGCTGATAAACTCCCTAGAATGTGTTTAAAAGGTTTCATAGCACTATGTCTGTGTTAATTTTCATGTAATCGTTTGTATTTGTTTAAATCGGCAATATTTGGTCTAAAAACGTGTTTACGGTAGCCCTATGGGTTGAACAGAGGAATTGCACCTTAATTTACTTGTTGGTGTAGGATTCGCAAAGTGACGTGTTTTCGCAAGCTTTCGTCACGAACTTGGTTCAAGCAGAGCCAATCCTCTGCGGAGATGAGACGGTCCTCAATGCAATGCATACCTTATATGGAAGTGGTACATTTCACTCCTGAAAAGCTCTGCAACAAAGCATATTATAGTTTTTGGAATGGCACTAGTTATTCGTGTATTTTAACTTATTTATTTTAAAAATATTTTTCACTTAATCGCAACTGTCTGGTTGTATTTGTTTTAATACTGTGCGATAGATGAGTAATGCATGAATGCCTGGTTGGGTCAGTGGTGAACGATCTGGGTTGAGATCCGGGAGACCCGGGTTTGATTCCTAGTCACGGAGAACTTGGTAATATATATATATTTTTTAAGCCTTTTGTTTTGGATAGGTCGGGTGGAATAGATACATACATCTACATGTTTATTCTTTGTTGTTGCTTGGTTTATGTTGTTGGCTAGACTTTTAGTTTGTTTTAGGTTGTTTGCTGGAGGAGGCGTGAAGGTAGCAACCCCGCCCCCCCCACCTCCTCCACCCTTGTCTCTCAACACGCCCATTTTGAGGGAGATTTTGAATTTGCTACGGGGGCGGAGTTAAAGCTCCAGAGGGCATTTAGTGCCTCTTTAACCGTTTCACGAAATGGTCAAATCTGCTGAATTTTAAAAAGTAGTTCGCCATTTGCACGTTAGCGCGTTAGCATTTAGCTTCCGCTAGCTTTGCTAATACATAAGCGCTTTTGAAATTGCAGACCTAAATAAATTAATAAGTGCTTTAGAAATAGCTGAACTAATTTTTGGATTAGCGCTGCCCAGCACTAGCCACGCCTATGCAGCAGGACACCATCCCCTGCCAGTCGGCAAGAAGGCACACTCTACCAGGAGCATTTCCGCTTCCTGGACTGCACTGAGAGGGGTCTCACTGGAAGCAATATGTGCTGCTGCATCATGGGCTTCCCCAAGCACATTCACCAGATTCTACAGAGTTAACGTGGCCACCCCTCATCCCCTGGGCCAGGTTCTTCTGCAAGGGTCCTCTGGGCTTCCTCAGTGAGGTATGTGCTCAGGATTCCTTGTGACATCGTTGATACTAGTCATTCAGTGCTTTTAGCACTGCCCTCTGGCGGTCAGTAGGGATGAAATAGAACGTAAGTTACGAATGTAACTACGGTTCTATGAATCTCGGATGACCACCAGAGCTTCTCCTTGCTTTACGCGAGAAGATTCTGTAGGGCGGAATTACGGATAACGCTAGGCTATATAGCCTCTGATTGCTTATCCGGTCACACCTGTGTGACGTCGTTGATATAATTACTCGAACAGCGCATGTGCGAAGGGAACATTCAGTGCTTTCAGCACCGCCCTCTAGCGGTCATCCGGGATTCATAGAACCATAGCTACATTCGTAACTTTCGGTTTATTTTCTGCTCTTTCTGAAGAGAATAAAAATGAAGAAAGTACGTTTTCACCTCATTCTATCATTTGGCAACAACAATGAAATTATTGGTCTTGTGTACTGCTACTGTTTACTGCGGTCAAAGATGAGTTTATTACAACAAAGTTCATGCTCAATCATCCATGTATCAAATCCAACATTTCTCAGTCAGGTCATCTGGAGAGTTTCTTTTTATAGAGACATATCACCCTCTATCCGGAAGGCTTCATCAGTCTGCTTGGTGGGGAAACAGTTTACTGGAACTCCTCAGACTGATGAAGCCCTCAGGATAGAGGGCAATAACTGCTGGCTGACTGTGGGCCCTGTTGACTTAGGTTTGAATACAGAGCCTCACAGGGGACTGTTGACGTTTTACTGAGCTGTTCAATAATAATAAAGACCTGATAATAGTCTAAAATGCATTTCTGAGTCCAGGGGAAAACTGTACATGTTTGTGTTTTAGTCCAACTTGTTTCAGAAAACACAGCTCTCCTCCCACAGATGGATCCATGTGTCAAACATTAAATTGTAAAAATTGTAATTCACAAGGTTCATGTGGTCAAAGCACCCCCCACCCCCACCCCAGGACTTTTACAGTCAGTTCAGTAAAGCTGCTTTGTCATTGAGAAGTGGGACTCGAGTCAGTTCTCGTCTCGTCGGCTCTCCTCAGGTGTAGGTGAACTGTGACTTGTTGCCCCGCTCTGGGCGGACATCGTACCAGGTCGTTGTGTGTGTGATGCTCTGGTGAGATCATTTTCTGCAACAGTCAGTTGTGGAGGATTTCAAGCTTCCATTACTGAACTCTAGAAAAAGCAAACTACAAAGCCACACTCTGCCTTCTGCAGCGATCAGAGAGCAAATGGAGGTTCAGATGTAGTTTGCAGTTATTGCTGGGTGGATCACCCAGTGCCGTAGCTCTGCTGGCCAGTCAGTGGCTGCTGCCTGCTGAAACTGTCACCTCGGAGCAGTTCACTGAACCCCGAACAAGGTGGTCCCATAAACTGGGCTGAGCGGGGGGTGGGTGCTGGCAGTGGGCAGGCCCCTCTGGTGCGGAATGGTGCAGAACCGATGAGTACAGACACAGTGAGTTAGCGCCATAAGTACCGTAGACATGTGTGACGCAAACGCTCAAAGCTTTTAGAGGTTAGCGCAGGAGGACTACAATATAAAGCTCTCATCATCAACATGATCATTTAGATGAGACCAACAAGAGGGAGGGCACATCCTCATCATGTTACAAATAAAGACAAAAGTTTATGAACACTAGGTGTGCTTAACATGTCCATCTGGCTTGAATTACAAGTTTTACAAGAGTAAAGATTTAAAAAATGTCTGCTCTCAGGAAGTTTGTTCAGTACAGTCCCTTGTTCTGGGTATTCTCTCTGATGTGATCTATTTCTGGCCTGCATGGGAATGTGGGGGAGAGTGGGGAAAGGGATAAGTAACATTACACAGTGAGCCTTTGTGTGTTTGGATAAGAACAGAAATAGTCTCTTGAATTTTCAGTGATTTACTAATCTTCAAGAGTAGACTAGGTTAAGTTGAAGCTTGTAGGTGATTGAAGCTGTTACCTTTAAGACAAAGTGTATATTTTGATTTTTTTCAGTAGCTAGCAGCACTTTTCTAAGTTATCCAGCTAAAGATGTGAACCCAGCTTCAGTAAAGTTTGCAGACGTGATTTATGTAGTGGCTGCACCACTTTGTGACAGTGACAACCAGCAGAGCAGTGTACCTCGTCACCACGGATGACCTCTTCTCCGTATGAGCCTCGAGTCAGGCTCGTTCCCTGCTTCAGCTCCCTTTCTGCAGCGGCCAGCTCCTCCCTCACCTCCTGAAGCTCCTCTGCCTTCGACTCCTTCTTTCTAAAGATGATAGAGGCCTGCAAGAGCCATGTTGTGTTAGATACACAAACAAGAAAGAAGTGTTTTTCCTGAGAGCGTTAGACCCATCAGGTGTGACTGAATGCAGTTTGGTTATCATGGATGCTCTTAAAACGACAAACAAGTCTGAAATGTGAAAATATGAGATATTTACAAGAAAAAAAACTAGAACTTTGCTTTCTCAACCATTTCACTAACACAACTGTGACAAGAACATTGAGAACTAATAGGAAAAGAGCATATTTACAAAAACAATTAAAAAAATTCCAGTCAATGTTTTAGAGAAAAAAAAACGTTTTCTTTATACAAATAAATTAAGTCAAGAGGGAATATTAATTCCACTTGGTATTGTAGTCAGATTCCTAAAAGAAAAGAGCCAGATATGTAGAAAATGTAATAAAGTCAGCACCTGCTGCCTATAAAGGGTCAGCTTGTCATCTATGGGGTCATTCCTCATCATCCTCTTCTCAATAAGATGGTTTATTTGAGAATCAACGCCTTTGATCTGTGAGAGAGCATGTTAAAGGACATTCAGAACGCACTAGAACCCTGCAGCGTATAATGCTGTAACACATAACAGCCCATCCTGGTCTGGACCTTGTCCTCCAGCTCCTGGAGATCAGCATGGCCCATCGCAGGCTCTGAGGACACTTTCTGGAGGTACTGCACTGTGCGCCTCATGCCCTCCAGCTCTTTGGGAAGCTTCTCAGACACCATGTAAGAGTTGATCTTGATCTTCTCCTCCAGTCTCTTCATTAAGCCTGAAAAATACAAAAGCTTCACGTTAGAAACATAGTTCAGCTGAGACCAGCAGAATTACATATATGTATTATTTAACCCTCCTCAAACTTAAAGGAAGAAACCAATGTTCCTGAGAAAGTGATACTAAAACAAACAACAACCCTACACACCACAGTTTATTACATTTTTGGAACTACACATCTAGCAGTTGTACTTCAGAGCAGCTCAACGTCCTTCTGCAACGTACAGATCTTCTTAGAAAGTGTTAATGTGTAAATCTCTGTGGCCGAAAAGGCCAGTGGTAAATGAGAACAAAATTAGACTAGTTCCACGTCTGATCATCTATTACAGCCTGTGAAAGATCAACGTAATGACAATGTCTTAAGATATGAATGTCTATCAGCTGAGCTGCCCGTCTCACAACGTGTGCTGCCTTTGAACTTCGTGCCCAGCTGTAGTCAGGGTTACTCACTCTCTGGGTTAGCATCTGCTGCTGCTTGTCGCAGGTCCTTTAACAGCTGCTGCTGCCTCAGCAGCCTCTGCTCCGCCTGAAACAGCTGAATACACAAAGAGCACAGTTTACTATTGATGTGAACTGATTCCTGTTTCCTGGATTACCTGCTCAACATTTAGGTCTACAGAGAAAAGTTAGGTTTCTTTACGTTGTGTGGCACTATCTTTTCATGATGGGACTTCTAATGTCAGCGATAAGTTTTGCTGTTCACACTCTAGGACTAACTCTTTTGTATTTGTATTTATTTATTTATTCATTTTATAAAAAAAGAAAACACAACAAACACGTTTCTTATATGAAAAAGAAAATATAAAATGAAAGGCGGCAGAAGAAGAAAATATCTTATTATGTCTGCCCCTTTTTAAAATAAAAAATCATTTCAAACAATAATTATAGTTACCGGTAAGTAATAATGAAAAAAATGAATAACACATTGAACTACTTCATACGTATTTCTTCAACAATTCACTCTTTATCATTTTTTTAAACACAAACATTGACATTGCTCTTTTTATATCACACGCTAAGTCATTCCACAATCCAACTCCCTGGACTGAGGTAGACCGTCCCTTCAAGCTGGTTCTGTATTGTGTCTTTACAAATACATCAGTTCCCTTTAGATTGTAACAGCTTGATCTTTTAACAAAATGTGTCTGAATATTTAAGGGTAGTGCATTGTTATGAGCTTTATACATCATCATTAAAATATGGTAATCTACTAAATCATGGAACATCAGTAATTTCAATTGAAAAAATAATATACTAGATGGATGACAGTAATGTTTTCTTGCAATAATCCTTATGGCTCTTTTCTGTAAAATAAAAATAGGTTTTGTAATAGTTTTACATGCTTTTCCCCAAACATTAATGCAATAAATTAAATGTGGAACAATAATGGTGTTATACAACAGATACAACGCTTTGTCATTCAATAGGTCCCTAACCTTATACAGTACAGCAATGGATTTCGAGATTTTCATTTTTACAGAGTCTATATGTTTTTTCCAAGTTATTTTGTCATCAATGACAACACCCAAGAACTTGATCTCACTCACTCTACAGATCTCTCCATCCTCAATTGTAAATTAAAGCCACTACAGATCCAGTTCATAACGGTAAAATAAATCCTATTTATTAGTATTTTATGGTGGTTTGTTTAGCTATTTTGTATACTGTACAGGGGTAGACATAAGAAGATTTTCCAGGATGTCCAGCGGACAACCTCTTAACAGAATCTAGTTGTCCACAAACCTTTACAATAAAGAAGACAAAATGTCTCAACAAAAATGTCATTTCTCAAGTACAGTAAATTGTATTTTATACAAAGTGTACTATATACTAATGTTCTCAGTCAACCATCTTATGGTCTGTTTGGAGTTTCCAAGATACTGAGAGGCAGACTCTTTCACGAGCTGCTGGATCTTAGTAAAAGTACACAGTATATTGTGCACATGACCTTTGTAAAAGTACACTGTACAGTATACTGTGTAGATGACTGTAGTAAAAGTACACAGTATACGGTGTACATGACATAGTAACCGTACACAGTATACTGAGCACATGATTTTAGTAAAAGTACACAGTATACTGTGTACATGACCTTAGTAAAAGTACACAGTACAGTGTTCTCTAATGAAGCATCATCCAGACCAACTTCATTCTGAAGGAAGAGACGTTTGAACTTTTCTCTGGTTTACTTTAGTCTTTTAAGTGTTTTCAACAGAGCGTCAGGTATAAGGGTGTATACCCAGCTTTGTTTTAATCTGGGACATATAAATATTAATCATTTAGTGTTAATATTGTTAAATTATAAGAAGTCAAGCAGCAGAAACAGCCTCTCTCACTGAGAAACACTCAGGCTGAGCGCGCTCCCGTGTCTGTGCACATCTCTCTCTGACCCAGAGTTCGGTCACGCGTGCAGGTTGCACATGCATGTACGACGACGACGCTCCAAACACATTAACGCTTAATACAAAGTTAGACTTTAGATACAAAAGTCTCAAGGAGGTGTGGTGCGGGAGAAAAGGATGGGGGTGATGGTGTATCAGTTCTGGTATCTCCTCCAGCTGCTGTAAACTGGTCATGTGTGAACATGTATATTTAATAAATATATGTTTAATAATTTATTACATGTCATCACCTTTGGTTAGTGCAGCGGGGTGTCTTCTTGGAAATAGTCCAGAAAACACTGATTGTGCTCTCACCTGCAGTGTGCACACACCTGCCGTGTATCAGACAGCACGACCCGCTCTGCTCTGACCGGGCCAAACTGTGGCTCTGGTTCTCTTTACTGGTTGAAAGCAGCATCAGCTTAATCTCTGTATCACAATTAGATTGGTGGCTGTGGAAAGAGATGTCTGGGCCTTCCTGCTCAAGCTGCTGCCCCCACGACCCAACTTCACAATAAGCTGAAGATGATGGATGCATAATTAGATTGGATGGTTTTAACTAGATCACAACAAAACAGATATTTTCTCCCCACTTTCATTTTTAAAATGATGGAAATCTGCCCGGCGATGGAGGACTTTAATACATGTCTATTTCACTTGGTTGTCCAAGTGAGACAACCGTTGAGCTGTGTCTCCCCCCCGCCCCCCCCACAATCAAAAACTGTGGGTACTGCGTGCAACACAGACGAGTTCTGTCTCCACACAACCCCCCACCCCCACCTTGACAAAAATCATGTCAGAGATGAGCGCCCTGCCAAGGCAAGTAATCTAGGAGAACCACTGTAAAGGCTGTTTTTCATAGTATCTGAGAGGTTTTTATATAGAAAGATTATCTTTTTTATATCTAAACACTTTTAACAAATGAAATTGCTAACAAAAATAAACTTTTACACATCACTTCAATGACACATCACAACCAAAACAACTGCGCAAGACAGTTTAGGTTTGTAACTTTTAAGATGACTTTAGTTTTACACAGTGCCAGTTCTCTCAGTGAAAGTTAATCAAATAGTTTTTTTGTATTTATGGTTACCAGTACCATGTATGTTTTTAATTTCTGGAAAATGCGTTAAAAAAATTAGGAATTGATATGAAAGAGAAGAACATTTCAGCTGTCTGAGTCTTCTTAAAATGTATAAAAAGTATTGTTTTAGGCTGCTTTTTAAGCAGACATTGTTTTATTTAACTTTTAAAAAATTCCTATTAAAATATACTAATACCTGTAGATTGATAAACCAAAAGTAATCTCAAGGCCATACCTGGTTCTTCTGTTCTTTCTTTTGGTGAGTCAGGGACTCTTCTTTCTCCTTTTCCACTCGCAGCTGTCTGGCCTGCTCCAACATCCGCTGATGGTTGGACACTGACTCCACCTAGCGGATCAACAAGTAACATGATCTAATGTCCACTGACAGAAATAGCCAAGCCACTCTGACAGGGTTAGATTTCACCTTCTGGCAGGGCCCATAAGTAAGTTCCTTTAAATCAACACCTTATTACTTGCCAGTCTTGTTAGGACATTCTTACAACCTGTTAGCTGCCTGTTGGGTCTCACAGTGAAACTGATACATGCTTGTCTTCATTCCAAAGTAAACCCTAAAGCCTAATGCATTACCAAGAGTCCACCTTACCCTCTTCCTCAGCCTCTCCACACATTTGATTAGATGATCTTTTTCATCCTCCATGGCACTGATGTCCTAAAAAACACACACACACACAAATTAAATGCCGTAGCAGTCCTTATCAGCTAAGTTCAAACTAAGTTTAACAAGTATTTACTTCATTAACAAAGAAAAATATAATTTATTTTCCATAACTTTTTTTAAAGGGATTTCTGATTACCTGCACAATTTGGCCTTCATATGTTGTTATTCTACAAAAACTTGTTGTTTGTGACACGTGAAAACTCCTAATTACTTTAAAAAGTATGCATGTTTATTACACCAAAGTCCATGCTCAATAACCTAAAATCCAACAATGTTCAGTCAGGTCATCTGGAAGTTTCTTTTTTTTTTGTGCTGAGACGTTTCACCCTCCATCCAGAAGTCTGAGGAAACACCAAACAAAACTGATTCTCCCCCAACAGCTTACTCCAAAGTGGAAAAAAAAAACTGTTATGTTGGCGCTAAGATGGTCTCTGGGGCACGCCCTCTCCCTCATCAACAGTCATGTCAAACTGGTTCAAAACACCAAAGTCCATGCTCAATAATCCAGGGTATATGTTTACTACATTTTTCATCTAAGGATATCAACATTATTTTACCAGCGCAATGCATTCTGGGGCGATGACGTACATCAGATGTAGTGGAGATGAAAACACAAGGAGTCAAAGCTAAAAAATTGTATTAGTCCTTATGCATAATATTTGAGTCAAAGCAATCAAACGTGATCAACTTGGGATGTTTAATTCATTAGCTCAGGAGCTAATGGTCATGAATATATACTGTATATATATATATATA
>JBBPBX010010130.1:1848-46349 GCA_038048925.1 Garcialebias charrua | reverse complement strand
ACCTCTGTTTAGCACCCCTGGGATGTAAACAGCCCTCAGCGATCTGAGGTGAACGTTTGCCCAGCAAAGCAGCTCCCTGGCTGTTTTCAACAGCTGGGTTGATCGAACCCCGCCCTCGTGGTTGATGTAAGCTGCGGCTGTTATGTTGTCCGTGTGTACGAGGACATCCTGATGATGGAGCATGTGCACAAAGTGTTTCAGAACTTTGTGAACCGTTAACAATTCCAACACGTTTATGTGGAGAGACGTGCTGGGCGGCCACGTTCCGCCCACAGTCTGAGACTGACATGTCCCCCCCCAACCGGAAAGAGAGGCATCGGTGAAAACCGCCCGTCGTGACGTCACTTTGCCCAGGGAAACCCCCTCTGACAGGGTCCTGGGGTTTCCCCAGAACTCCAAGTCTGTCCTCACAGACTGGGGAACCGTGAGCTGGCGCCTTTTGTGGCGTGCAGGGTCTATTCTCTGACGAATAAACCACCTCTGCAACTTCCGCATGTTCAATAAACCGAGTTTCACCACCGTGTGGCCTGCGGCCATCATCCCTAACAGCCGCATAATTGTGATCGCCGACACCGTGTTGCGCGGCTTGACGCGGTGGAGGAGTGACGTCAGCGAATCTATTCTCTGGTTCGACAGAACCGCTTTCATTGTTATCGAGCATAAGTTGACTCCCAGAAAAAGTATCTGTTGAGCTGGTGAAACAGAACTTTTCTCCCAATTTATGGCGAAGCCTAAACTGGTCAGATGACTCACCAAAATCTCCGTCTGTGTAGCTGCCTCCATCTTGGATCGAGACAGAAGCAACAGATCGTCGATGTAATACATGATTCGGAAGCCCCTCGAACGCAGCGGTTGTAACGCTGCTTCGATTACCTTTGTAAAAGTCCGCGGCGCAAGCGCGTACCCGAAAGGTAGGCGATTGAACTCGTAACAGGTTCCCTGAAAGGCAAACCTGAGGAACTTCCTGTGTTTCGGGACGATCGGTATGTGGAAGTAAGCGTCTCTGAGATCGATTGCTACGAACCAGTCCCCTGACGTCACGTTCTCGAGGACGCGCTTCAACGTCAACATATGAAAGGGACGTTTCATAATGTAGTCGTTGAAAAAAGACAGATCCAAAATCGGTCTGAGACCTCCAGATTTCTTTGGAACGAGAAAATATTTTGAATAAAACCCGTTCATTTCGTCGTCGGGAGGGACCCCGGAAATGACGTGTTTCGCCAAAAGTTCCTGTAGTTCCAATCTTAGCGCCGCCCCCTGTGCAGGAGACGAGAGCTTCGTCTCCAAAACTCCGTTGAATCTGGGTGGCGTCATTGCAAACTGCAGAGTGTAACCGTCGCGAACCAGACGCCGTAACCATTTGTTCAGAGAGCAAGTTTGCAGCCAAACCGCTCTGTGATCCGTCAAGGGGGCAGCCATCTTGTTCTGCTGCCTGAGGAGACATAATTTGGCCTCTACCGCCGCCAAGTGGACAGAGTCCGCATTGGCCCAAGGGAGGCCGGTTTGAAAAGGGACGTTTACTGCATGTCGCCTCACGGGTGCAGCACTGACACACGTTTGACTCATGAGAGCATGAGAAACGTCTTTTCTGAGACGGATCAGTGGCATTACCTGTGGCTTGAGTCGTTGGAGAAAAAGGCAGAAATGTCCTGGCTGGAGCTAAATTGTCCAGACCAGGCTCATGACAGGTAACTGAGTTAACAAAAGCAGAAGTTTGTCTGACATGACTGTGCAGTGCATCGCCTTGTGCCTGCAAACAGTCACGTACACATGCCCCCGTCTTCGTACGGGGAGGCGGGGCTGGAGTGGGTACAGGGGGACCATCGAAACCACTTGAAGCTCTGCTTTGTGTGGAAGAATGTGCATTGTTTGTATCGCACGAACCTGGAGATGCGTTCACGGACCTCTGAAAGGAGGAAACCAGCGTGTCTGAATAAAAAACACTGTTTTCAAAGACAGATTCTTTATTTTCAGAAACCAAAACATTGCAGAACACATCCCCTGTACACCGTCATTTTTTCATGTCCCGCTTTGCACCTTGGTGCTGGCTGGACCATGAGGACTGCTGGCGACCCCTGCCTCTGGAGCTCCAGGCTCCCCGCTGGAAGTAGGGAGCCGGTTGTCCTTTGGACGGGGCTGGTGTGTGCGGCACAGCGAATGTCTTTGATGGGGATGAAAGCCTCTTCTCGCTGCGGTACGCCTTACTCTGCTCCGTAGGGCGCACCGGACCGTGTGAAGCTCGAGGGTCTGCCCGCGGCGGAGCAGCGTGCTTCCTCACCTGCTCGAGCGCGTCTGTGGACGAGCGCAGATGGTCGAACACAGCCTGGTAGTGATCGCCGAAAAGACCCTGCGTCGAAATCGGCCCCTCCAGAAGCTGTCGCTTGATCTCCTCTGTGATGGTGGGGCACAGCTTGAGCCACACCTGACGTTGGAGCAGCGTAGCCCACGCTGTGATCCTTGCAGAGCAGGTCGCCAGTGCCCCGCACAGGTTGGTGATGGCGTCCAGAGCCGCTCCTGCGTTCTCGTGTGTCGGCTCCCGCCCGACTCCGACGGCGAGGAGAGCGATGTTATTTGCCGCGGCACCAACCTGCGAAGCACACTTGTGGATGCGGTCCTGCATCTTTGTCGAGAACTGATCTGCAGGTGCTGGTGGTGTCGCGGGTTTCCCCACAACTTTGGCGGATTTTAGGCCAAAAACCGCGGACAAACTTTGCTCCAGTGGTGGAACCGAGGGGAAGGTCTGGTCCGTCAGTCCCTGGACCTTCGTCACCGGCACAAATGAGGAAACAGGCGCCCTCATTTTCAGCGGGTCACGTCCTTCAGCCTGCAGCAGAGACAGGATGTCTGGGACGCACGGCCAGATCATCTGCGTCTGGCTCACAGGCTTCGCAGCGAACCGTCCCGCCAGGAGTGGTGTCGCAGACGTCTGAGTGGTGCATTCAGGGACCGTCATGCCGCACGTACCCGCTGCCCACCTGATAATGTCCGGCAGCGCGTTGGCCAGGTTGAAGAGAGGACCTGGCTCGACCGTGTCGGGGTCCGTTGGTCCTGCGCCCTCAGGAGACGGAGCCCTGCTGCTGCAGGACTCCACATCAAAGAGCTGGTTGGTCACTGGATCGTGGTCCGCTGACGGGCCAGCTGGCATCTGTGTGGACGTGGCGGCCATGCCGACCACGGCTGCTCCCTCGGTGGGGGGTATTGTCGGTTCCACGCACTTCAATAGAAGTGGGGCAACGCGACTGCTAGCTCCTTCCAGCTGGGGAATGAAGGGTGAGACCGGACCTGAACCCCCAGCGGGGGAGAGACCGGTCTCGCTAGCTACCCCCGTGGTCGCGTAGTCCGTCTCCTCCAAGAGCCACAGAGGGGGCGGAGCGACCACCATCGGCCGAGCCTCAGCTGCCGTCCGGGCAGTGAGGTCGAACCGGCGCTGCCTCTCGTCCAGAGGCAGGAGCTGGCAGGAGGGACACTCCGGAGACTGGACCATCGCCTCCTGCGCATGCTCAAATCCGAGACACATCTCGCAGCCAGGATGCAAGTCGGCCTGCAGCATGAGGCCGGTCTTGCATCCTGGGCACTTCTTGATGGATCTTCTTCTGGTATCCATGAGGTAGAAATCTTCTCAATCGGCGTGAAAAATTTTTGGGAGCCGATTCTCGGTCAGCATCAGAATAAATAGCAGACCGAGGCGGGGCCCACGGCAGGTGGGCGTGGACTAGAAGTCTTCAGTGATTGGCGCGAAGCGCAAGGGTAAACCCACTAGGGCGTGGCTTAAAGGGCGATAGCCTGCATGAAATATAACAACAATTATCCACAAAAAGAGCACAAGGCAAACACACCCAACCTCCGTCCGCAATCCTGCAAAGCACATGAAAGAATACAGCAACGAAACATACATGCATAAAGACTAACAATATTCATGACCTAGCAGTAGATTTCTACATACCCATACCTACAAATATATATACAGTATACATACATATACATTTATATTCATTCATATACCCATCTACATATCTGCATATATCTACATATACATCCCTGCATCCATTTGTGTGTGGTTGTGAGCATGCATAAGTGAATAAGGTTCCTCCAATAGAACATTTAGTAGCGACTGTGAAGCATCAGAGATCCGTCCCCCCAAAGCCCGAGGCAGACGAAGGAGCGATCAAAGCCCAAGACCCAGGAAGGACCCCGAGCCCAGAGTCCCCAGGGCCACCCGAACAGGACGAGCCACTCGCCCACTCCCCAGATCCGACCAAGGGGAAGAACCGGACGAACCCCACCAGCGACCACACACAATGACCCCCCGGGGTCAACCGCGACAAATTCACAGGCCCCCGCCGGAGCCCGCCGCACCGACGTAGCCCCAGGGCCGGTCACCGAGGCCCGGGCACCGGGGACGCCCACCCCTCAGGCCCAGACCCGACAGGACCAGAGGACAAGAGCCCCACCAGGCAGCCACCAGGCCGAGCCGACAAACGCCCAAGCGCCCAACCCCAGATAGTGAGGGCCCCAAGCACGCCCGCAGGCAAAGGAACACCCACCAGGGGGACACGTGGCAGGAGCGCGACACTAAGTAGCCTCAGATGTATCAGAGAGGGGGCAGTCCAAGTCCCAGCCTGACACTTAAACATTCATACACAGACACACTCATTCAGACCCACCCTCATCCTCACCCTTACTCACAGAAAGACAAACAATAACGACACGTTCCATTCATAATCCCGATGCATACTCTATACCCCCTAGGTCCAAGACATGTACCTGCCCCCTACATGGGGCAGCCCACATCCAAACCCAGGAGGTAGGCCCATTCATTCCGGGGTGGAGAGTAGCAGACATCCAAGATCCGGCCCAACCCGCGCCCTGCCGACAGGACAGGACACCCGAGCCCAAGCAGCCCCAGAGGGAGCGCACCGCCAGCCCCTCCCACGGTGAATTCCCAGGCCCCGAACCCCCCCACATCCCAGGACAACCCCTGACGGCCCACCCCCAGAATGTACGCCAGGCAACCAGGGGGGTAAGAGAGAAAAAAAAAAATAATATATATATATATATAAATAAATACACAAATAAATAAAATTGAAATTAACAAATCAAGACCCCGACACACACACCCCCGTCCCCAAATGTACTGTTGGTGAGTGTTGTTCTAAAGTGTACTTAAAAAGGAAAGAGAAGGAGCAAAGGCTAGCATTGTACCAGTTTCCCCTCCACTCCAACTCTAACCCAGTCCAATCAAATCACCCACAGTGACGAAGTAAAAATCACCCAACGCCTACTTGCCCTACGTGGGGCTTTGGCCAATCAAATGAGACGCTGATTCTGACGCGACAGACGTGTAGCCAATGAAAATCCCGTTGTGTAGACATGTGACATGACAGGTTTTGAGTTACAGGGAACTTTGAAACTTACTGCGTAACTGATTCATTCAGCGTGCGTTTTCTGTGCGTAACAGGGTGAAGTCTTCGCTATTGACTTTACGCATGCTTTTTCGGACTTTTTTCACTGTTTCGCCATGGATAAATGCCATGGAAAAATGAAATACACCGCAGGACAGGCTCTGGAACTGAATTTACAAGGAGAGATAGTGATTTTTCGGACGAAGGTATGTCGGATTTCCTTGTGTATGTGTGTGTGTGTGTGTGTGTGTGGGGGGGGGGGTCATGAATAAGGACCCCATGTGGAGCTGTGTGGGGAATGTTCTATTGTGTGTTATCTGGGGTGTTGGGTCATGAATAAGGACCCAGTTGGACCTGTGTGGGAATGTTCTCTTGTGATTTATGCAGGTAGTCCCTGACTTACGAGCGCCCTGACATGTTACAGTTATTTCAATCAGCTTGAGAGTAAATATAGGAATGGAACAGGGTTCCCCTTGATGTAAGCTTTCAATAGAGCCCTCACTGAAGTCACACTGAAGTATGTTGAAGTATTCAGAAGTTACAGACTTTTGAAATTGGCATATACAGGTGTTATCCATTTTGGCACAGTTTGGATAGCTTTGGGTTTGAGGTCCGCCTGAACATGCACATCTAAAACAGGCACAAAATTCTCAATTTTTATGCTATTAACTTCAAATTTGAACCTGTCATAGTAAAGACTTCTCTATTTAGGCTCATATCAATTTCCAGTCCATATCTTCTTGTGTCAGTCTGCAGGTGCTTGACAAATATAAACATTTTCAGGCAAGGCAAAAAAAAAGCTTGATTTCTGTGTGTTCTCACTTAAATAAATACAAAATAATAACAGATACAACTAATTTGACTGCTGAAACAAAAAATTCAAAGTGTTACCTTTACAAAGACACCAAGCTTTTGCTTGTACTCCAAAGGGTTCAAGAACAGCTTCTAATTTAATTTGGGTATGTTTTTTTTAGGCATTTTTTGCATTTTTGAGGTGATTGTTAATCTAAACTGTGGCATGCTAGTTTACTACAAGTACATTAAAAAAAAATCTCTAAAATGGTTGTTCATACAACATAATTACCTAATGTATCAAAATAAGTGCCTCAACTAAGCAACTGAAATATTTTTATGACCAAAAAAAATAAAAAAAATAAAAAATAAAAAAAATCAGTGAAAAGGGAATATTCTTATTTTTAAAACAGAGGGGAGGAAGAAGAGGTAAGCCTCTGCCTCAGACCCCTCTGCCCCCAGCTGTCATAACACCAGCAGCAGTGATTAATGTGATGGGCTGGGAAAGTATGTCATGAGGAAATATGTGTTTGCATATAGCCTAAATATGCATGCATGAGTATGCACAAGCATAGGCCCATATTTTATATTTACAAGGTGTATTTAAAAACTGATTAATGGTTTATGGCTCGCTTTAATGTAAAATTAAACAGATGGGTTTCTGCACACACAACTGCAGAGATGCTTCTGCAAAGTATTGATCTCAGGGCTGCAGTTAAACTGACACCACAGAGGGTGTTGGTACATAGAGATACAATTACAGAGTTTCCAATGTAAAAAACAAAAACAGAAAAATAAGGAATAAAAACCTAAAAGTCTAAATTAATTTAGTGGTGCTGTTACCAAATAAGTTAAGCTACAAGATTTATAAATTTGATTTACCATATTTTTTGCCCTATATATTCTATACATTCTACTGTATATATTTGTATGCCCTGCGATTTATATGCAGAAGCAACATACCTATGGATTTGTTCCCATATTTATAAACCAATTTTTGGCTGAGATATGTCAGTTTTCATTCATTCTGACTGAAAATATTGAACACTACCATTTTCAGCCGCTTGTATCATGTATAGCTATTAACGACACAATCGGCTTGCCAAAGTAAGCCACCGTCATCTGCCAGGAGCAACCATCAAATCAGCTTCATTTTGTTGCACCACCCTGGTGAAATGCAGCTAATTTGACCACTGAAGTGCATTTATTAAGTAAAAGTTCAACTGAGACACAACTTTACTATAAAGTCAAGCTAACAAATAATTGTTTTAGGTGGTTATCTTGTTAAATTTTGAAGAAATGCACAGCGAGTCGCCCGTAGCGGGTTCATGTTTCCGCGTATCGGCTTTTGAAAATGCAGCTAATATGACAATCAAAGTGCATATATTAAGGAAAGGTTAGACTGAGACACACCTTTACTATAATTTCAAGCAAGCAAATAATTGTTTTTCAGTGTTAATCTTGTTAAATACTTGTCAACGTCCTCCCGTGCACGCCCTCGCGGCCGCCATTTGGCAGCCAATCGATTTTTGGCCCACATTTCCGGGTTGTCAGCAGTGATGGGTAACAAATGTAACACGTCAACGGTGACACATAATAGATGCAACATATTCGGCAAAGTGACATATTTATGGATTTTTCCACTTTATTAGACATATTTGGACTGATGCGACTTATAGGGCGGTGTGATGTTTACGGCAAAAAATATGGTATACATGTTTTCAGTTTAATCTCAACTGGCAAATATTAATCATGTAATTTTAGTTTATGTTGTGCTTTGGTGATGAATTTCAGGCTTGTTAAAATAAATGAACTGAACATTTTCTTTGCATTTAGTTTTTATTAAACAAATTTTACTGTTTGTGAATAAAATGAGCTCAGAGTCCTTTTAATAAATCGTAGTTTTCACTCAGGTTTGGTGTGTCCTTCATTGTTTTTGATTGCTCTTGTTCATTTGGTGTTGTAGACATCTCCTGGTTTTGGATGTGACTTTATTTCCTGTTTTATTTTGGTCAACCTTGTTCCGCTGTTAGAATTATTCTATCCGTCACACTCAAAGTCTGTTTGAAAATGCAACATGACAGCTTCTGGGAAATTATTCATTTTGCATCAATTCCCAACAATGGGAACAGGCAGAAGCATTTTATCTGTTCATATAAACGGTTTTTGATCACACACGGCTTCTGTTAGGTAATTTGTACACAGACGTTATTTAATCATTTTCTTTCAGTATACTCTTTATTAAGTTTGGTTTTCTTTCTTTCTGACCAGATTCTTCTTAGCATCCCCTTATCTGTGTAGCTGTCGCTTGAGTTCTGTTTGAGCCAATTATTATCTTGTTAATTTGAATTTGTCTTGCTTTAGCAATGACCTTGACTTTGTATTGGCTTTATTTTCTTCCATTCCAAATCTTTGTTTGGATGAACAAAGGGCTTTAGAGTGCCCAGAAAAGCTGCTTTGTCTTAGGATGCTGCTTCCATTACCCATTCCTGCAGACGTTAGTAAGTAGGGCCAGCTACTCACAGCTGTGCACTATGCCATAAGGCTGAGTGAAAGGCCCCAGTATAGCTCTGCGTTGGGCCGAACGCCGCTCGACGCCGTGCGAGCGCCGCGGCACAAGCCTTTGAACGCGGGCGTGAACGCGCCAAGCTCAAATTTTACGACCGCTTACGTGCGTGCGTTGTCTCACAATAAACTGCCCGGCACCGGACTGTTTTGTATGTGACACCAATGTATTCAATTCCCCTTCTTCATCTCTGATCTGGACTTTTCTTTTGCTTTTTTTGTCAAAAGTCAAGTGATCGCTTCCTGCTCGCTGAGGAAATGAATGAATTTGTCACGAGCGAACTAAACTCATGTGCAATGTGGCTGCGGGAGGCTCTAAATATTTCCTGGTGTTCTGGTGTGCTGGACCAGCGCTCCCTGTTTTTATTTTATTTTTTAGAACTTTTTATTAACATATTAACACAGAAGGCACCTCCTTCCCCTCACTGCAGGACTTACACAGCAACCGCCTCACTCGGAAAGCCCTCTGCATGGCAGGTGATCCCACACACCCACTACACAGCTGCTTCAGACTGCTGCCATCAGGGAGGAGACTGAGGAGTCTCCAGGCTCGAACCAGCAGACTGAGAGACAGCTCTGTTCATCAGGCAGTCAGGATGCTAAACACTCTGCCTGCTCTGCCTCCCCTCCCATTTGAACTGCCTTAACACAAAAAACTTTCTCACACATTACCACACAACACAAAGATTTTAACACTGGACTCTGTGTCATCAAACGGGTTATTCACTAAACTCTCGGTCATGTGCTCATTCAGTTTGCACTACTTCTCATATTTGCACTAATGTTTGTATTACATTACTGCCTATAGTCATACTACTGTTTACATTCACTGTTTACATTTATTACTACTGTTTACATTTATTACTACTGTTTACATTTACACTACTTTTATATCTACACTACTGCTGATACATATACAGTATTCTCTGACTAGCCTTATTTAAGGATGCCCAATGTGCCTTATGTGCCTTACTGCATATGCCACTTTGCCTCTATACCAACATCAACTACCTCATACATATACTGTGTACATTAACTCATATGCTGCTTTGCCACTCTTTGCAAATGTCAATGCTAGAACCTTCAGTTTATTTATAGATATACTTTTTATACTTTTTATACTACTATGCAAAAAGGACAGATGGTGGTGGATTTTGCCAAGAGAATGGAAATGGCTATAGTCAATACCTATTTCCAAAAGAGGGAGGAACATAGAGTGACCTATAAGAGTGGAGGAAGGAGTACACAGGTCGACTACATTCTGTGTAGAAGAGGAAACCTGAGGGAGATTGGAGACTGTAAGGTTGTAGCAGGGGAGAGCGTGGCCAGACAGCATCGGATGGTTGTGTGTAGAATGACTGTTGTTGCGAAGAAGAGAAAAAGAGTAAAACCAGAGAAGAAGACCAAATGGTGGAAGCTAAAGAAGGAAGAATGTTGTGTAACAATATAGGAGTTATCGGTCAGTTTACTGACTTACCTATAGTTTTAGGTGCGCATCGCTGAGCAGACTTTTATCTGCACAAACATGCCACCAATTCACGGGGTCTCAACTTTTTCAGATTAAATCAACAAATCTAACGATGTGATTAGCCAGAAATGTAATTTCACACTTAGACTTCAATTTATTTTGGTCTACCAGAAAATAGACCTTTTATTGAAACTATCACAAAAATTACATTAAACATTTGTATCGATATTAGCTCTGATTTAATAACTACGTTGACAAGAATTCAAATTAAAACAAACAGACAGTTAGGATTTAAACTGTTGGCACATTACTTGACAGATTAATAGCTTATGAAAAATAAGAAATAGGAGGAAGGAGTACTGGAAGCTAAGTTAAGCTAAAGTTGGTTACTTTGAACCAGACTGGGTGACACCTTTTTCCCACACGAGCAGACTGCTGGGCTCCCGCACGTTCAAACACACCACGGCTCGTTACCTGTTGAAGGTTCGTCTCTTGGAGACAAGAGTGGAGAAGTTTGTGGACACACACGTGGATGGGTTTGTCCAGTGGCCGTCCAGTTGGAACTTCAGCGTGAGTGTGCTGATTCACGATACGAGGAACTCGCCTCCCTCGGCAGGAAACAACGGTCAAGCGCACAGACTGATTTTCAAAATAAAACTTTAGAAAACAAATTCTTCCAGAAATGAGTGAAAGGATCACAGTAAGGCTTTACTATGATTCCAGCTGAGACGTGGGTCGTTGACACATGACCGGGCCGTCTCCAGCTTTCCAGAGGGAAGCAAGTTGTCAGTTCGTTCTCCTCCAAACACTAAAGGAAAATGCAGGAAGTGCCCATTTATAGGGGAGGTGGGGTCTGACCCACCTCCTAAATGACTACTGGCTGAACTAACAAAATAAAAGATGGAAGTTTAATTCCATAGGCAGAAAGACTCTTGACGGACAACAGGAAAACTGTTTACATAAACGACCAGGTGGACTGTCCTGTTGAGTCTAGCTTGAAGACAAAACAAGAGAAGGAAGAGAACAGCTCTTACCCTGACTTCTGCCTTAGCGACAGAGTCTGCTTGCTCTTGCAGAAATAAAACCAGCAGAAGGTCACAGTCATGCAAGTAACAGATCATCATTAAAAATGACAAAAATACTGTTTGATCAATTCTGAATTAACACACATTAAAGAGAAAGTTCAATCTGATTAATTAGTGTCCATTAATTCAAAATAATTGTAACAAAATATAGTGTCCACTTGTCTCCTTGAGCTCCAAGCAAGTGTAACACTGAGAGTTTCAGAGAGGTGTGAACCCTAAAATATCAGAGACGAGGTGTATCACTACAGTTGTGAGAAATTCAGAGACGAGCTGTTAAAGGCTCTGGGTGGTAAGAAAGAGCTTCCAAGTGACTGGGCTACTACAGCAACAGTAATTAGAGAGACAGGTAGGAAGGTACTTGGTGTGTCATCTGGACAGAGAATGGATGATAAGGAAACCTGGTGGTGGAATAGTGAAGTGCAGGACGCCATTCAAAGAAAGAGATTAGCCAAGAAGAAATATGACAGTGAGAGGACTGAAGAGAGGAGACAGGAATATAAGGAGATGGGACATAGAGCAAAGAGGGAAGTAGCTAAGGCAAAGCAGAGGGCGTACAATGAGTTATATGGGAGACTGGACACTAAAGAGGGCGAGAAGGACTTGTACCGATTGGCAAGACAGAGGGATCAGGCTGGAAAGGATGTGCAGCAGGTTAGGCTTATTAAAGATGGGAATGGGAATGTTCTAACAAGTGAGGAGAGTGTGATGGGAAGATGGAAGGATTACTTTGAGGAGCTAATGAATGAAGAGAATGAAAGAGAAAGAAGAGTGGAGGTAATAGAAACTGTGGACCAGGAAGTGGGAAAGATTAGTGAGGGTGAAGTCCGGAAAGCTCTGAAAAGAATGAAGAAGGGGAAGGCAGTAGGACCTGATGACATACCAGTGGAGGTTTGGAAATGTCTTGGAGAGATGGCAGTGAGGTTTTTGACTCAAATATTTAATGGAATATTTGAGGGTGAGAAAATGCCTGAAGAATGGAGAAGAAGTGTGCTGGTTCCCATTTTTAAGAACAAGGGTGATGTACAGAGTTGTAGCAACTACAGGGGAATTAAGTTGATGAGCCACACAATGAAGATCTGGGAGAGAGTTGTGGAAGGAAGGCTTAGACAAGAGGTGACTATCTGTGAGCAGCAGTATGGTTTCATGCCAAGAAAGAGCACCACAGATGCCATCTTTGCTTTGAGGATGTTGATAGAGAAGTACAGAGAGGGTCAGAAAGAACTCCATTGTGTGTTTGTGGATTTAGAAAAAGCATATGACAGGGTACCAAGAGAAGAGGTGTGGTATTGCATGAGGAAATCTGGAGTGGCAGAAAAGTATGTTAGACTGGTACAGGACATGTATGAGGACAGCAGGACAGTGGTGAGATGTGCTGTGGGAGTGACAGATAGCTTCAAGGTGGAGGTGGGATTGCATCAAGGATCGGCTCTGAGCCCCTTCTTGTTTGCTCTGGTGATGGACCGACTAACAGATGAGGTCAGGCAGGAATCCCCATGGACTATGATGTTTGCAGATGACATTGTGATCTGTGGTGAGAACAGGGAACAAGTGGAAGAGAACTTGGAGAGGTGGAGGTATGCTCTTGAAAGAAGAGGAATGAAAGTCAGCCGTAGTAAGACAGAGTACATGTGTGTGAATGAGAGGGAGGCTGGAACAGTGAGGCTACAAGGAGCAGAGGTCACAAAGGTGCAGGACTTCAAGTACTTGGGGTCCACTGTCCAGGAAAATGGGGAATGTGGTAAAGAGGTGAAAAAGAGAGTCCAGGCAGGATGGAGTGGATGGAGAAAAGTTTCAGGAGTGATTTGTGACAAAAAGGTGTCAGCAAAGGTCAAAGGAAAAGTTTACAAGACAGTGGTGAGACCAGCTATGTTGTATGGTCTGGAGACAGTGGCATTGACAAAAAGACAGGAGAAAGAACTGGAAGTAGCAGAAATGAAGATGCTGAGGTTCTCCTTAGGAGTGACAAGGATGGATAAGATCAGGAATGAGATCATCAGAGGTACAGCACATGTTAAACAACTGGGAGATAAAGTTAGGGAGGCCAGACTGAGATGGTTTGGACATGTCCAGAGGAGGGACAGTGGGTATATTGGTAGAAGGATGTTAGAAATGCAGCTGCCAGGAAAAAGACAAAGAGGGAGACCAAAGAGGAGATATATGGATGCAGTTAGAGAGGACATGGAGGTAGTTGGAGTGAGGACAGAGGATGCAGAGGACAGAGTGAGGTGGAGGAGGATGACTCGCTGTGGCGACCCCTGAAAAGGGAAAAGCCGAAAGAAGAAGAAGAAGAAGATACTACTATGCAAAAACTCAGGACAGTATTACACTTTTATTATTTCATTTTATGCTTATGTTCATTAAATGTTTAGTGTTTTAGTGTTGGTGTAAATTTTCATACTTTTATACTACTATGCAAAAACTCAGGACAGTGTTACACTTTTACTATTTTATGCTTATGTTTATTAAATGTTTCAGTGTTTTAGTGTTTAAATGGTTACTGTTGCACCAAGGGACTGAGAGAAACGCAATTTCAATCCTGTGTATGTCCTGTACATATTACAGTTCTGACAATAAAGTTGACTTTGACTTTGAGAAAACCGCTGCGCAACCCTCTGCCTTTTTCCCCCACCCGACTTGTCAATCAGTTCAGTAGGCGTATCAGCAAATGACCAATCAGCGACCTCAATTTGTCCCGTAGGTAAACGCTCCGCCCTGCTGCTGCTCAAATTATATCAAGGATTTGGAGCGAAAACGCTGGAGCTTCACGCTGAGCTATACTGTGAACTGCCTGCGCGCAGCACGCGTGCGTCGAGCAGTGTTCGGCCCAACGCACAGCTATACTGGAGCCTTAAGGTCCTGTTTACACGTACACTGTGGGGGGAAACAGAGGTTTTGGGTATGTTAATTAGATGAAAAGTTTTACGTTTAGACGGGCGAATTCAAGTGTTTACATGATCCGCTCGAATCTCCCCCCTACTTCATGAATTTACTGTAGTTACTATGCCTGGCCATTAGATGGCGCTGTGAATGTTTGAACCTTCACTGTTGCGCATGCATGCTGCCTCGTCTGTTTTCCTCTCTGGCTAAAAGTTCAGCTAACTACAAGTTGTTGTCAACAAGTTAACAACAAGTTAAAGCTGGAATTTGGAGAAGAGTCGACAGATTTGACACCAAGTGGGACCCGCTTTATCTAACAAGCTGCACACCAGATGCTGAGCGGACCAGAACAGAGTGACGATTTCGGACTTTAGCCCATGTAAATCAGCTGAGTTACAGTAGCGCTACAAGGTAAACAATGTTCTTAATATTGTTTCCTTGTGTTAACTTCGATCACAGAACAACCAACTGAGGTTTAATTTTTTTCCTGCGAGGTCGAGCTGTCGTTCCACGAAGCGGACTGGTTCGGATGTGGGTCCAGTGTCCTCCAGGATGAAAACAACAGAGTCCAGTTCATAACAGTTCGGTTAACGTGTTTTTAAAAGTGTTCAATTTAATTCTCAGTTTTGATATACAGTTTGTGGTGTTGAATAAATAAATAAATTAAAAATCAACCTGGTGTCTTCATTTTCAACATGCAGCATGTTAGGCATGACGTAATGAGTCCAGATAGATTAATTTAGCTAAGATAAATTTATATATCTCCCACGCATATCTCCCACGCTAACGTAAATAGCTGGAGCCCCAACCCCCATCATGTGCACCTTCTACATGGGTGCCATAGAAAGTGTCCTGACCAGCTGCATCATGGTGTGGTTTGGTGCATGTACTGCATCCTGCCGCAAGAGCCTCTAGCGCATCGTGAGAGCAGCTGAGAAGATTGTTGGCACCTCCTTCCCCTCACTACAGGACTTACACAGCAACTGCCTCACTCAGAAAGCCCTCTGCATGGCAGGTGATCCCACACACCCACTACATAGCTGCTTTAGCCTGCTGCCATCAGGGAGGAGACTGAGGAGTCGCCAGGCTCAAACCAGCAGACTAAATGACAGCTCTGTTCATCAGGCAGTCAGGATGCTTAACTCTCTGCCTGCTCTGCTTCCCCTTCCACTTGTACTGCCTTAATGCCTGGTCCTCACTGAACGCATCAAAATGCTCCCAATGCTCTGTGTTTGCTGCTGTCTGTTTCCACTGCAGACGCGCAGTGGGAGGAGCGTGTGGCTCCCTTCCCGGTCAGATCCGTGTTGTTTTTCTGTGCACCGAGCAGATAAAATCAGCTTCACGTCAGCCTCGTTAACACTTGAGTGGGTTTTCTACGAGCCGAACTGCAGCTGCAAAAGTCTTTGTTGAGATTAAAACGTTTTTTTTTTATGTTTGGGGTGATGTACACTCGAGTGGACAGCAGCAACTTTTAAAAATGCCAGGTTTTCCTACCGGATGCTGTTTTCGTCCACAGAAAGTCCCGTCGTCGTTGCGTCATCACATAGCAGAGTCTCTCCCGAGTGGTTGCTGCGACGCTACGAGCAGCAGGAAGCAGGCATATTCCTGTTGCTCTGCTGTTCGGCTGCGCGGCTGCGCGCGTGCGTGAAAAGGGACTGCCGGGTCCTGCTGCGCTGCTTGAAATGCTGTAGATGCGCCGCGTCACACCCCGCTGCTCCAAGATGCGCGGCCCCATAGACTTTCAATGTAAAGTGGCTGCTTCAGCTGCGCGAGATGCGTTTGGTGAGGATTCAGCATTACACAAAAAACTTTCACACATTACCACACAACACAACGATTTTAACACTGGACTCTGTGTCATCAAAACGGGTTATTCACTCAACTCATGGTCATGTGCTCATTCAGTTTGCACTACTTCTTATATTTGCACTAATGTTTGTATTACATTACTGCCTATAGTCATACTACTGTTTACATTTACTGTTTACATTTATTACTAATGTTTACATTTATTACTACTGTTTACATCCATTACTACTGTTTACATTTATTACTACTGTTTACATTTACACTACTTTTTTTATATCTACACTACCGCTGATATATATATTATTTTTCATAGCCTTATTGCATATGCCACTTTACCTCTATACCAATATCAACTACATCATACATATACTGTGTACACAAACTTCATATGCTGCTCTGTCACTATATTAGAAATGTCAATGCCAGAACCTTCATTTTATTTTATAGATATACTTTTTACACTTTTATACTACTATGCAAAAAAAAACTCAGGACAGTATTACACTTTTTATTATTTCATTTTATGCCTATGGTTATTAAATGTTTAGTGTTTTAGTGTTGGTGTAACTTTTCATACTTTTATACTACTATGCAAAAACTGCTATGCAAAAACTCAGGACAGTATTACACTTTTATTATTTCATTTTATGCTTATGTTTATTAAATGTTTTAGTGTTTTAGTGTTTAAATGGTTACTGTTGCACCGAGGGACTGAGATAAATGCAATTCAATCCTGTGCATGTCCTGTACATATTGCAGTTTTGACAATAAAGTTGACTTTGACTTTGACTTTGAAATACTGTTTATTATTGTTAAACTGTTATTATATAGCACATTTAGTATGTTATGTGCAGCGTGACATGTGAAATGTCCGCCTGCCTTGTTCAATAAGCAGCAACATAAGATCTGGATCAGACTGTGTCTCTTCCAAACACACATGCAAGTAATTCAGTGTAGATTAATTAAATATGAGACTCAAAATATATTCCATCAGCTGTAGTTCAGAAAGTGGTGCTGTCCAGTCCACCGCCATTGTTAGAAATGCCGGCTGTCCGCGCGTGCGTGCTGCGCGCATGTGTTCAAACAAAAGCTCCGCGGGAGATGTTTACATTATCAACGGGGGTCAGCGAAAAACCTCCACCCTGAGTGGTGGATCAGAAAACCATCGGATTCAAAGAGGGGGGCCAGCGGACTCGTGTTAACGATGAGCAAAACCGCAGAGAGAAAGGAGCGGTTCCACTCAAAATACGCGCCGTGTAAACGGGGCCTAAGATTCCTTGTTGAAATGTTGATTGCCTATAGAATATTTGAGCATCTCCTCCTATTGGACACTCGACTAACCTGAAAACAAAACACAAATAAGCTTACTTGTATTCAGGCATGTATGTCAGCCTGCCCACTATTGAGCTTGCAGCACCGATGATCCCACCATACCTTCTCCTGTGCACAAGCCCTGGATTCCTCTCAGTTACCAACCATGCCATTAAAAAAAAACAGGTAAGAGCCATTCTAATGCCTGGTCCCCACTGCACAACTCAAAACGCGCCTGCCGTCCCCTTTTGGCCGCTTGTCAGGGTCCCACCAAACCACTGAAGACCGTCTGATGACGTACACTAGGGGGCAGCAGAGAGGAGGGGTCTAGTTCGTCTTCCGGGTTCAGTTGTTGTGTTAACTGCACCTCCGACGGTCTTTGATGAGATTAAAACTTTTTTTTTATGTTTGGGGTGATCTACACTGGAGAGAACAGCAGCCTGTCAGCAGCAACTGTAAAAATGCCACGTTTCTTACCGGAGTTTGGTTCCAATTCATGGAGGGTCGATCCGGTAAGTTTAAAAAGTCCAAAAAAAGTCCCGTTGTGGTTGTGTAATCAGATAGCAGAGGCTCTCCCACTGTTTGCCGGATGCGTCGAGCCTCCAGAGATCAACATTTGGGACGTCGGCGGCTCGACGGCTAGGTTGATTTGGACGCGCGCGTGCCCGCGAAGGGAACTGCAGGCTGCCGCCGCGCCGCTTCGATCACTCGAATCGCGCCGCTTCCCTGTTCGCCGTGACTCCACGCGTCTCCTCATAGACTTTGAATGTAAACCGGCTGCTTCAGCCTCCCGACAACGGGGCAGTGGGTACCAGGCATTAGACAGTCTGAGCACTAAAAAAGTCAGCTCAGAGCTCAGAGCTGGCTCTTTCAGCTGCCAAACAGATCTTCACCAAAGATTGTCATCTCAGACCAGAACTTGGGAGTTGAACAGGACCAGTTTTCCTGTCAGCTGGGTCCCCTCCCTATAAATAAGCAAGACATTGCTCTGGTTGGAAAACACAAGAAAAATCACCTCAGATATGTAGTGGAAATGGTTAATTATTGTAAAAACCTTATTTAAGAATCTTGTTTGAATGGGCACCATTGAAGGCTGACCATTCAAACCAGTTACCCGGCTCCTGACTTGCCATCAATATCCAGGGACGTGAAAGAAATGTCACAGACCATGTAAGCAGAGAGATAGTCCCACATCTGGGATCTACAGGACAGCTGTTCGAAGTTCACTCCCGGTGGGAGAAAGCCGATTTACTCTGGGATGTGATGTCTGGTATCCTTAAATTTAGATTTCAACCAAATATTAACTCTGTTCAGTAATTATTTCCCCTTAAATTTAAGAACAAAATTTAAATGGAGCTTACTTATAGGGAGGGACCCCAAAGTGCTTTACAGCACCAGCCATCCACCCATTCATACACACATTCATACACCGGTAGCGGCAGACTGCCATGCAAGGCGCCAGCCAGTCTTACCGGGAGCAACTCAGGGTTAAGTGTCTTGCCCAGGGACACAACAACACATGGAGTGGGAACTCGGGATTTGAACCTCCAACCTTCCGATCGGGGGACGACTGCAATAACCACTACGCCACGGCCACCCTTATTGGCTAAATGATGCACTGACAAAGCATCTCCCTTTTGGTTAAATGTGCTTAGTTAATTTGCCCTGCTGAATAACTTTAGAATATTACATATAATATTTGGGCCTTCTATTTATTTGGGTTAATTAAAAAATTCCATTTACTTGTAAATTTCCGCTAACAAATATTTAAAAGGTCAAGTCAATTTCCATAAACTCCAGTTGTCAATAAAGGCATCATTGCAATAATTTCCAATAGTTATTTGCCCAAATAAATGTCACACAATTGTACACTGAAGTGTGTGTTTATTTATGACATCTGAATTTCTCATATCCAAAAACTTACATAAGGAGGTTAATTTGATGTAATTAAACAATAACATTTGCTAAGGCTGATGTTCAGACTTTTTTCTCTCAAATCTTTGAGAGTGGTGCCCCTTCAAAATAAAATGCATAACAAGGTTTTATGAAAATGAACCCTATCCACTACAAATATATTTTTTACATGTTGACTTGCAATGTAATTATTACCTTGCAAATTCAAATGTTCATTTTTACTTGTTTAACTGTAATTATCATAATTGAAAGAAACCTTGCATAACATCATAATGGTGTGGTGGGGAGTAGGCAGAACTTAAACTATTTTATCGCTCCAACTGGGTGCTGGATTCAAAAATACAACATAGCAGTTCCTGTAAAACAGTCCCTGTTGGCTTTTTTTTCTAAAAACACTAGAAAGCTAGACAGTCTGTCAGTATAAATATAAGCCCCTCACAAGCATTACAAGCAGTACTAAGTGAGGAGCTCTTTGAGAGCCAAAAGTGTCAGCTCTTTTTCCTGTGCCAAAAAAAAGATCCAGATCTCAGCAAAGTTTAATTCCACTAGTAATCCCACCACTAGTTTGGGTCCTTCACCTCGTCTCCCTGGTTTGTGGAAGTTCTGATGTGTGTTGCTGGTGCATTGTGCAATGTCGTTACTTTAATATCCATCCATCCATCCATTTTCTTCCGCTTATCCGGGGTCGGGTCGTGGGGGTAGCAGCCTAAGTAGGGAGGCCCAGACTTCCCTCTCCCCAGCCACTTGAAGCAGCTCCTCTGGGGGAATCCCAAGGCGTTCCCAGGCCAGCCGAGAAACATAGTCCCTCCAGCGTGTCCTGGGTCTTCCTCTGGGTCTCCTCCCGGTGGGAAATGCCCGGAACACCTCACTAGGAGGTGTCCAGGAGGCTTCACTGCAGATGCTGCACCTATCCGCCTATCGACCTCACGCTCCAGTTTTCCCTCATTCGTGAACAAGACCCCAAGATACTTAAACTCCTCCACTTGGGGCAGGACCTCCTCCCCGACCCGGAGAGGGTATGCTACCCTTTTCCGGCTCAAGACCATGGCCTCGGATTTGGAGGAACTGATCCTCATCCCGGCCGCATCACACTCGGCTGCAAACCACCTCCGGGAGAGCTTTGAACACGTTCCGAGGGAGGCGGGGGACATTGAGTCAGAGTGGGCCATGTTCCGCGCCTCTATTGTCGAGGCAGCTTATCAGAGTTGTGGCCGCAAGGTTGTTGGTGCCTGTCGTGGTGGCAACCCTCGAACCCGGTGGTGGACACCGGCGGTGAGGGATGCTGTCATGCTGAAGAAGGAGTCCTATTGGGCCTTTTTGGCCTGTGGGACCCCGGAAGCAGCAGATAGGTACCGACAGTCCAAGCGGCATGCGGCTCGGGTGGTTGCTGAGGCAAAAACTCGGGCGTGGGAGGAGTTCGGAGAGGCCATGGAGAATGACTTCCGTACGGCTTCGAGGCGATTCTGGTCCACCATCCGGCGTCTCAGGGGGGGAAAGCGGTACGCGACCAACACCATTTATGGTGGGGATGGCGTGCTGTTGACCTCAACTCGGGATGTTGTGAGTCGGTGGGCGGAGTACTTCGAAGACCTCCTCAATCCTACTGGCACGTCTTCCACTGAGGAAGCGGAGCCTGGGGACTTTGGGTCGGGCTCTCCAATCTCTGGTGCTGAGGTCACCGAGGTGGTTAAAAAGCTCCGCGGTGGCAGGGCTCCGGGGGTGGATGAGATTCGCCCTGAGTTCCTTAGGGCTCTGGATGTTGTGGGGTTGTGTTGGCTTATCGCGTGGACATCGGGGGCAGTTCCCTTGGATTGGCAGACTGGGGTGGTGGTTCCCCTATTCAAAAAGGGGGACCGTAGGGTGTGTTCCAACTATAGGGGATCACACTCTTAAGCCTCCCTGGTAAGGTCTATTCAGGGGTTCTGGAGAGGAGGGTCCGTCGGATAGTCGAACCTCGGATTCAGGAGGAGCAATGTGGTTTTCGTGCTGGTCGTGGAACACTGGACCAGCTCTACACCCTCAGCAGGGTCCTGGAGGGTGCTTGGGAGTTTGCCCATCTTTAATAAAGAATGTATATTGTAAAAGATAGATTGCAGACATCTCAAGTCTTTGATTAAAAAGAGCCTACTGATTTGATGCCTTCTTGCACTTAGTGTCCAATGCTTGAAAATATAAAAAACAATTTGTTTAAATTAGAAGTAGACCATTGGTGTGTTTGTTTCTGAATGCCAGACACCACAGGCCACAGTTTTCCTTTCAAATGGCCTGATTTACACACAGGCTTTGCTCTGCTGTGCTGCCAAATTACCTGTCAGGGGTAGTTTATTTGGTGCTTAAACAATCATTTTCACAAGCCTGATGGATTTTCCCACTATTAACGTTACATCACTCACGCCTCCATTTATTTCACGTTGTATGGTTATTTCCTTACCTCTGCTGTAAACCAATGACCAAGAATGACTGTGTGCATTAAAAATTAATAAGATGAAATCAAATTAGACGAATAACTACAAATGAAAGAATGCACAAACAGTGTGTTCAACATGAAGCCCCCTTTGGCACTTTGCCACTGTCTCAACTCTCATCAGTTCTGCAAAACACTGCACCAGTTAAGGGCTTGCCCACTGCCAACACTCACTCCCATTTATGGGTCCGCCTTGTTTGTGGTTCCAAGCCGACTCTTCCAAGGTGACAAGGCAGACAGAAGCCGTTGACTGGTCAGCAGAGCTTCATCACTGGATGATCCGCCTAAGAAAAGTGCAAACCGCAACTGAACTGCCACTTCCTCCCTAATCGTGTTGACGGTTGACACCACAGGAAATGAACACACTTACAGGGAGATATATCGGCAATGATGGCAAAGCATGGCTACACTCGGATTTATAAGCAGTGCCATGTAAGCTAAAGAAATTGAAGTCCAACTTTAGGGTGATTAAGGACCACAACAGGTGGAGTGTGGTTCAAGCAAAATGGCCAATTATGATACTGCCTACTTTGCATTGACGATCCCTTCCACAAAGCGGGGAAACAAGTCACAGTGGATCACCTCCACCTGAGAAGAACCAGTAAGATGAGAATAATAATAATAACAATGAATTTAATTTATAACGCACTTTTCATTAACAAAAATCTCAAAGTGCTAACCAAGTGGAATCACACTTATCAATAGAAACGCGGATCTTTTGTTGTGGCAGATATTTTCATACAGTTGTGTGAAGGATTTTGGGGGTCAGTGGTTAAACTGACACACTTTACCTTAATTAATTACTTATTCAAATTGAATAGTATTTCACGGATTCTTTTCTTTTTTAGGTTTACCCAATATTTCTGTGATCATTTATGATGGACAATAAACCAGAAACCATAAAGTGACAATGAAAACATGGATTTTAATCGGTATGCCCAAAGACACTACCTTTTATTTAAAATAAATCAACTAAAATTAACACCATTACACTTGATTGACTGATTTCAATTTCTTACAAATTAAACGCATCAGCACATTTAATTGTAGCACAACAGACATAAGTACAGGATGACAATAATACTTTTTATCTGTAGGTTCTTTAGCTTAAAATGTAGTTACCAGCTTAGATTGGGATAAAGGAAGAGATTTAAGAGGAATAGATCAAGGATGGAGAGATAGAAGTTTGAGGAAGTTATCTATTTTGAGTTTAAATCAGAAAGTAACACCTCTCCATGCGAACACCAGCTCGACTCCACAGCACGTCCAGTAAACATCAGCAACTCTGTACCTGTTAGACGTTCCGTCTCGGTTGGTAGAGTTGCAGAAGCAGTCTTAGACTCACAGGTCGTCTGTCCGTGAAGTCCAGCTGTACCTCGGCGTGTTTATGGATTCTACGTGTCGTGACGCCTGCTTTCTCCGTCAGAGACAGTGGCACGTCCTGGTCAGTTTCAAAATGAAGCGTTCCTCGAAAAAGTTCATTAAGAACTAGTGAGCTTTTGCTCTGTGAACTTAATGGAGGGGGCATCCATTAGTCCCAGCTGATAAGTCAGTCTTTGACTCGTGACTGAAGCTCATCCAGCTGTGAAGACAGAGAGCTGTCAAGGTCTCGCTGTCATTTCCAACTATAAAACGTTCACGAAGCAAACGCTTTTACTAAAGTGTTGAGACCAGAAATTTCAGTCTTCTCATTGGTTGTGGCGTGATAACGTGAAGCTTTAGACTTTGAGGTCAACAGAGAGTTTGTTTAGAAAACAAAGAGGACTGTTTAGGAAAAGTGTCTGAAAGTGAAGACATACCGATGCTCGTTGGAGTTTTAGCTGTTTCTCATTTTAAAACAACACTGAACAAGTCAGTCTGACACGCCATTCAACTCTGACACCGTTAGACACCTTCATTTGAAGAAGTGACGCAGTAATGCTTCACATTAAAAAATAACACAGCATATAACATAAGTGATCATAAAACATATTGTAAAGTACAACACTGCTCATGAATAACACAGGTGCATGCTTTGATTATATTTGTATTAGAACAAAATCAAAGAATAGAAATAGTCTCTTTGTGAATGAATATGTTGTTTGATTCAAACTAAAAAAGACTAAATGTCTGTTTACTGTGAGGTCAGTAAAGGTTCAAAAAGGCGTTCAATACAAGATCAACTGGACTTTATTAAAGTCCAGTTGATCTTGTATTGAACGCCTTTTTGATTTATCATGTCCTGGACGACTGAGAATCTTCACCAGCATATGTCAGTAAAGGTTATCACTGGAACAGTTTCAAAAAAAGACGAAGGTGTAATCTCGCATCACAGTGGACCCCGTCATGTCCACTACAGTTGAATGCATAAATGTATGTTAGACTGGCACAGGACATGCATGAAGACAGCAGGACAGTGGTGAGATGTGCTGTAGGAGTGACAGATTGCTTCAAGGTGAAGTGGGATTGCATCAAGGATAGGCTCTGAGCCCCTTCTTGTTTGCTCTGGTGATGGACACACTAACAGATGAGGTCAGGCAGGAATGCACGGACTATGATGTTTGCAGATGACATTGTGATCTGTGGTGAGAACAGGGAACAGGTGGAAGAGAACTTGGAGAGGTGGAGGTATGCACTTGAAAGAAGAGGAATGAAAGTCAGCCGTAGTAAGACAGAGTACATGTGTGTGAATGAGAGGGAGGCCAGTGGAACAGTGAGGCTACAAGGAGCAGAGGTCACAAAGGTGCAGGACTTCAAGTACTTGGGGTCCACTGTCCAGGAAAATGGGAAATGTGGTAAAGAGGTGAAAAGAGAGTCCAGGCAGGATGGAGTGGATGGAGAAAAGTTTCAGGAGTGATTTGTGACAAAAAGGTGTCAGCAAAGGTCAAAGGAAAAGTTTACAAGACAGTGGTGAGACCAGCTATGTTGTATGGTCTGGAGACAGTGTCATTGACAAAAAGACAGGAGAAAGAACTGGAAGTAGCAGAAATGAAGATGCTGAGGTTCTCCTTAGGAGTGACAAGGATGGATAAGATCAGGAATGAGATAATCAGAGGTACAGCACATGTTGAACAACTGGGAGATAAAGTTAGGGAGGCCAGACTGAGATGGTTTGGACATGTCCAGAGGAGGGATACAGGTAGTCCCCGACTTACGAGCGAGTTCCGTCCCTAGGGGGCGCTCGTATGTCAAAAATTCGTAAGTAGGATCACATAGTAAATTTTTTTTTTTTTTTTTTTTTTTTTCTTTTTTTTTTTAAATAAATGAATACATGTACAGTACTGGACAGTCACCAAGCACTTAGCCTATCCTAACACAGTTTTTAAAGATGAAGGAATAAGTTGAATTGTCTCCCTTTCACATAAAGGGAGCAAGCTCCCTATGGAGCCTGCAGGGAGGAGGGAGACAATTCAACTGATCTTCATCTTTAAAAACTGTGTTAGGATAGGCTAAGTGCTTGGTGACTGTACAGTACTGTACATTTATCTATTTATTAAAAATATACAGTATATACAGTATTTTTATTTTTTATTGTTTTTTATTTATAAATAGATAAATGTACAGTACTGTACAGTCACCAAGCACTTAGCCTATCCTAACACAGTTTTTAAAGATGAAGGAGTCAGTTGAATTGTCTCCCTCCTCCCTGCAGGCTCCATAGGGAGCTTGCTCCCTTTATGTGAAAGGGAGACAATTCAACTTATTCCTTCATCTTTAAAAACTGTGTTAGGATAGGCTAAGTGCTTGGTGACTGTCCAGTACTGTACATGTATTCATTTATAAAAAATAAATAAAAAAAAAAAAAAAAAAAATTTTTTTTATTTTTTTATGAGATGCATGCTCTTAAGTCCGGGACCTCGTAAGTCAGAGCGCTCGTAAGTCGGGGACTACCTGTATATTGGTAGAAGGATGTTAGAAATGCAGCTGCCAGGGAAAAGACACAGAGGAAGGCCAAAGAGGAGATTTATGGATGCAGTCAAAGAGGACATGAAGGTAGTTGGAGTGAGGACAGAAGATGCAGAGGACAGAGTGAGATGGAGGAGGATGACTCGCTGTGGTGACCCCTGAAAAGGGAAAAGCCAAAAGAATAAGAAGAAGAAGAAGAATTACTATGACTCTAAGCATTTCCATGTATGAGTTTTGTATTAAATATTGTTAGGGCTTAAGAAAAGCAACTACAAGTCTACTTAATTTATATTGCAATGGTTTAGTGTGGATATAGTCATTTACCCTTGATGGACACTGTTTTATGTACAGCAATAAGCTACAGCTCATCCTATATGAATGCAGCCTGCATTTTATTTATTTATTCATACATTTATTTAACCAGGCAAATCCCACTGAGATCATCGATCTCTTTTGAAACAGAGGTCTGAGCCTGAAGGCAACCTAACATACATGATGTTGGACAGTGGGAGGAAACACGAGTTCCTGGAGCAAACCCACGCAAACATGAGGAGAACATTTGTCTTCTATTAAAAATACTTCTGACTTCACCATTTGCTGTGCCTGCAGCGGTCGAAGTTCACACCAGGGTTCTTCGTCACCAGCAAAATTATGACAATTTAAAAAATGTGGTGCTTGAGTTTTATTGATATTTTAAAACATTTGACTTAAAACAAACAAATGTTATATTAAAAAAAGGATACCATTAAATATAGACACAAATATACCATATAAGAAACCGTAGTTGATGGTATAGAAATAATAATAATAAAAAACAAATAAGCACAAAATTGTCAGGGATGTACAACTTTAGCAGATAATTTGAAGATTAGCTTACTCTTAGATGATTATCAAAAATAGAATGCACAGTTTGTCCAAAGTTCAAAGTCCAAACCATAAACAAGAACAATTTGCACTAACAAAGAATATCACTGCCTTTTGTTAACTCAAAAATATGTGGATGATTATGAAGAAATGACATGGAGGGACATAGAATGACCAATTAATGTGACACACTCCACAATGTCCGAGAGCCGAAGCTGTTCTGAACCGAGGAAGGAGCTTAAATGTCTCTGAGCTGATGTGCATGATGGACCAGTGACAGCAGGAAACATTTACCGTATTTTATGGCGTATAAGATGCACCTTTTGCCTAATTTGCATGCCCTGCGACTTATAGGGAGAAGAGATATATTTATGGATTTTTCCCCATATTTTTAGACCAATGTTTGGCTGAGATATGACCGTTTCTCATTTTGGCAAAAAAATGGTGCAGTACCACTTTCAGCCGCTAGGGTCCACCGAATGTTCCCAGCTCATGTGTCCGAAGGCAGCCTCCTCTGGTCGGACTCACTCTGTCGCAGCACGGCCTCCTGCTCTGGAGGTATGAACTACTGTTAGCTCAGTGTTTTACTGTTAGCAATGCAAAATAGCTCCAGAACCACCAGACAGATTTTGATCAAACTTACAGAAAGTAATCACTGGATGGACATTTACAACCTATTAGCTGTAGGAGATGTTTGGGCTAAAATTCGATTTATTTATAATTTATTTTCACAGCTCGCGCGACCGTTTGGAAGGCCGTCAAAGCAAAACAATTTAAATCCAGCTGATTTGAACATTACGTTAATTTTTAAAGGAAAAGTTAAGTTCAGAAACACTTTTACTATAATGTCAGCTAACTAATTTTTTTTAGGAGTTTATCTTGCTAAATTTTAAAGAGATGCAGGTCTGTTCGCTGCACTGCATGTCTGTTGCTGCGCATGCTCGTTTTGTTGAGACGCCGTAGCGAAACTAATTTTTAAATCCAGCTCATTTCACAATTATGTTCATTTATTAAGGAAAAGTTCAGCTAAGACACATCTTTGCTATAATTTTCAGCAAACAAATAATTGTTTTTAAGTGTTAATCTTGTTAAAGTCCTACCGTTCACGCTCCTGTGGCCGCCATTTGGCTGTCGATCCATTTTGGGCAAAACACCGTGGCACACATTTCCGGGTTGTCAACGGTGACGCGCAACGTCAGCGGTGGGTGACACGTTACGTCAGCGGTGACGTAGGTGCGACTTATAGGGCGAAGCGACATATTTATGGATTTTTCCAATTTATTGGTCATAATTGGACAATGCAACTTATAGGGCGGTGCAAGTTATAGGGCAGAAAATACGGTAGCTGCTTCCATTATTCCAGCAGATAATGAAAGCACAGATTTTGAGGGTTTTCCACCTCAAGCATATGTTCTGCAATAAAACATTCCTACTTATTTAAATGGAAAATATTTTTCCAGAATCAGATTGGCAATTAGGTCTTGTCACAAATGATTCCTTTTTCATTTGCTTCCTCCTTTTAGTGTGCTCTCATTTCTTGCTTTTTGTTTCAGTCCATGCCTGCTCTTTGTCCTCTTTAACTTTAGGTGTCTCGACTCTATTTATGACTCAGGTATCACATTTGGGATACAGACAAACCTAATGGCCCTCTTCCTAGGACACCTTTGTGGCCTTTCCCCTTAATGCAGCCCGAAGAGTCAAATTCTCGGAAAGTCACCATCGATTAGGGTTGTGTGTGTGTAAGAGACAGACAGCTGTGGGACCACTGGTTCCTTCAGCCCTTCTGTTCTTGTGTCAAAATGTTGGAACAGGTTGTTCTAAAAGAAAGTTTAAAACGTGTCAAGAAAATAATACCTTTTTCCTTTTTTGAAGACAAGAAACGACTGATTTTGACAGGTATAGAACATTTTTCATAGATGGCTTTGTGCAAATAAAACTTAATAACATCAAATATCAAATTTCTACTTAGTCCTCTGTTTGTGTGCTTTTTTTAATTACTAATTTAATCTTTTAATTTTTAAAGAGCTGGCAACCACCGGCGGCTCGTCACCTTTATGGACTTTCCATGGAGCGAGTGGGAGTAGTTTACATTGATCTTTTGCAACTGATCTGTGGTGGGTGTGCAGTGTGCACTGATAACTGGCACCACAGTTTGTCTTCGTCTGTGACCGCCATGGCAAAAGAGTGGGAGGCACTTTGGATCCTCTCCATGTCCCCTTATTGACCTTTAGTCTGTCAATAAAAACGGTCCTTGTTGCTTAATGCACCTTAGCAGAGCCTAAATGCATCTTTTTATAATGTCACTGGTTTCGTTGAGCCGCTGCTTTTCTGGGGATTTGTATTTTTATCGGTAATTGTCCAGCCAATGCAGTACTGTGTTAATTATTAACATTACATTCTTTGTTGTACATCTAAGCTTTGAGGTACCTGATGCTAACTTAATCATTATCACACCATTTTAACAATTATTTGGTTGTCAGTAATGGACAAAATATCCAAGTATCCCCAGTCTTCTCTGCACTAAACTCACACATTTTGGAATTGTTTGCATGGGTAGGACAACATTTGTATAATTTTTTTATGTTCAACAAAGTAAACTAGAAAAAAATTACATTTCCTGCCAAAATGCAATGTGAATGCTTACTGCTGAAAAACTAGCTGAAAAACAGCTGAAAGTAGCTAATAACATGCTGAAATGTAGCTGAAATGGAAGAAGAGTTAACTTAGCAGAAGAAAGCATAAATAACACATATTTGCTAAATTAGGTTTAAACAAGAACAAAAAGCTGAAATTACTCAAAAATGTAATATTAGTTAAAATAATAGCTAAAACGTATAGCTGAAGAGGCAAAAATGAGCTTACACTACCAGAAAGAAATAGAGATAGCACATTTTTGCTAAAATAGGATGAAAAAAGTTGAAATGAGTGCAAAAAATGTGAAAATATCTGAAAAGGCTTGAAAATTAGCAACAACTACTGTATACAGTATAGTGCCTAAAATAGTAGAAAAAAACTGAAATGTGCAGAAATAAGCTGAATGGAGCATAATAAGTTGAAATTAGCAGAAAAAAGTCAGAAGAAGCACAAAACAGCTGAAGAAACAGCTGAAATTAGCTGATTTTTTTTAAATTAGCACATAGAGGCTGAAAGAAGCTGAACCAAAACAAAATGTGAAAGGAGCAGTAAAAGGTTGTAAACCGATAAAAGAGTTGAAGGAAATGCAAAAATGAGCTCAATTCAATTACTATGAGAAAAAAAGTGTCAGAAAAGGCTAAATATTTCAAAAAGCCAAAGTTGCACCAATACCAAAAGTCATAGCAGGGTTGTCTAGAAAGAGCTGAATGTTTTGATTCATGATTTGTTGAAATAGCACAAAATTTGTGGAAGGAGGAAGATGCTGAAAAATGTACAGAATAAAAATGGATCACAATAGTGTGAATGCTTCATAAACATTGACACTATTGTGATCATACCTTATCACTAATGCAACAAAGTCTGAAGGATGAAAAAAGTTCTTAATCGAAAACAAATCATCTCGGTGAAATTAATAACTAGCAACAAGTTCCATTCATCCATGCATGTTTTTAGTCTGTGGGAGGAAACTGGAATACCTGTAGAAAACTAACGCCTGCACGGAGAGAACATGCAAACTCCACCCAGAAAGGCTCCCGGCCAGGATTCAATCTGGCAACCTTCTCGCTGAGATACAGCAGCTCTGCCAACACTGTCCGTAAACCCTGAGTACACTTCCTTTGCTATACGTGAAGTACGTCAGTGGTGGCATTTTCATATTCTGAGCACCAAACGACAGCACAGCCACTAAGATAAATACCGTAGAGTAAATTATTGTAAATCCATAGCAACTTTCGTTGACACTGACAACTTATATCAAACTTTTGAAACAAGTTCATTTTAATCTGTGACAAAAAGTGATAAAAAAAAAACGGAACCTGTGGATAATCCGTGATTTATTTGTTTTGCTATCCTGATCCTCACTGCTCCTGAGTGGCAGGGCGGAGCCAATTCTACTCACCTGTTCCTGAATCTGTGCTGACAAGGACTTCTGCTTGAAAGCTTCTGTGGTCCTGCAGCTCTACGCTGAGACACTGAAACCTCACGCCTGGCCCACTGGTGTCCTCTCGTGATTCATTCAACCTTTATTTAGGCAGGTAAATCTCATTGAGCCTCGTGGACTCATTTACAAAAGCGACCTGCTACAAACTAAAGAATAATGAACAGCAATGATACAATTACCTTAAACAATAAACAATAGAAAAACTAGCAAAACTAGCAAAACATTATAAGATAGATGTATAAAATCAAGAACAGGAACATATCTGCATTGGTTTTTGCCAGGATTCCAACAGATTCTTAAAACCATTTAGAGAGGTCAAGGTCGAGAGCTTCAGATCTTTTTGTAAGATATTCCATGAAGCAGGAGCGGAGTAGGAGAAGGCCCTTTTTCCAAGTTCAGTCCTCACTGACGGAACACTGCAGGTAATCATGTCCTGAGAGCGCACACTGTAGCTGCACTCACGCAAAGACATGTAGGAGGAGATGTATGAGGGCAGCAGACCAAGAAGTGATTTAAAGATGAAAATGTACCAGTGGAAGAGTCTGCGTGAGGTTAATGATGTCCAGTTAACCAGTGAATACAGGGTGCAGTGGTGGGTACGATAATCACAACCAGTTATGAATCTTAGTGCACCATGATAGACAACATCCAACATCCGCAGGGTGCTTGTAGGAGCATTCATGTAGAGAATGTCACCGTAATCAATGGAGGGAAGGAAAGTCACAGATACAAGGCGTTTCCTAACATTCAGTGTTAGACATGATCTATTTCTGAAAAAGAAACCCAGTTTAACTTTCAGTTTCTTTACTAGGTTTTCCACGTGGAGTTTAAAAGAGAGATGTGAATCAAACAGGATACCCAAATATTTATGGGAATCAACAAACTCAATAGGAACACCATTTGAGGATAAAATCAGAGGAAAAACTGCTGGGACCGACTTCCTACTTGAAAAAAACATCCCTTTTGTTTCATCAGCATTTTTATCAGCATTTTATCGTGATCTCTCTGTGAAACGTGGAACCGCACGGCATCTGGTCAAACAACAAACAGCATCGGGTCAATTCAACCAAGTGCAGTCCTGTTGTCTGTTTATCCAACATTTTATTCATAATAACCATAATAAAAAAGGAACTTTTAGACCATAACATTATTTAAAGAAATAATTAAGGACATGATTTTCATGTAAACTACCAAAAACAGCATCAGCTACCTTTTTTTCATCTGTGATCCAACAAAAAGCTTGTCTTTGACTGGGGTGTGTGACATCAGACAGGTTTTTCACAACCACTAAAAGCACTTTATATCTTCAGCTGCATTAAACACACTCCAGTGACAAAATGTGTCAGAATGTGCTTTATTAATGCACTGTTTACTCATGAGCAGCATATGGAAAAAAAAAAAAAACTAGGAAGCACAAAAACATGAAGGAACCCTACTCGTTCTATTATTTTTACCAACTTATTTCATATTTTCAAGGATGTACCAGTACTATACAGCTTTCAGCCTTATCCTTGATTATTTTAATTGTTTTGATCGGAGTCTTTAAGCTGTACCATCTCATCCAAAATGACTATTTCCTAATATTGTGTTGGTTGTGAACAGATAGCTAAAATAGGAAAACATAAAACGTTAAAGTTCATGTTTGCCTTTTTCACTTCACAATCAGAGTGTGGTTTTTATTCTTGCCGTTCTACCTGTAGGGAATAAAAGAACAAAGGAACAAGTTGCTTTCCTCCGATAAATAAAACGTCTTGCCGAAAAACGAAAGAGAATCAATGGCTGTTAGTTTTATGGTGCGTAGGCAACATGGAGACGATGTGACTGGGGCCAAAGAAAAACTATCAGGAAACCTTTAAATCAATAGTTTCAGACTGGTATTCCATCAAAGATGAACCAAGGCAGGATGGGGTGTCCTTATTTATTATCACCTGCAAAAGGGACTAGCTTAAACAAAACTTACAGTACGTAATTATTGAATGTCCGATAACAACAGAGTGATTGTTGAAGTCACCCTGACTCTGTGAATGTTTATGAAGCATTCACTCTATTGTGATCAATTTTTCTCCCGTTCATTTTTCGGCTCGATTCTCGTCCCACAGTTGAACCATTTCAACAAATCATCAAAACGTTCAGCTCTTTCAGGACAATCCTGCTGTGACTTTGTTATTGGTGCAACTTTAGCTTTTTTGAAATAGTTAGCCGTTTCTGCCATTTTTTCCTCATGGAAAATGAATAGAGTTCATTTTACATCCTTCACATCTTTAGATCTGTTTACAAACTTCTTCTGCTCCTTTCACGTTTTTATTCTTGTTCAGCTTCTTTCAGCTGCCTTGTGCAAATTTTAACTTTTTTCCAGCTACTTTAAGCAAGTTTCAGCATTTTTTTTTTTTTTGTTTGGTGCTCCTTTCAGATTATTTCTGCTAACTACATGTTTGTGATTCTTCTAACATATTTCTGCTAATTTCAGCTTTTTCTACTATTTCAACTACATTTAAAGGTGGGGTATGTAAAATTGTAATGTAGTCTGTAACTTTTCAAACAATATATTTTTAACATATTTCTTCACTCTGTCACTATCTACTGACAGACTGATGTTAGACAAAGTAATCTCTGAAAAAAACTATAGTCCCCTTGCTTCTCTATCAGCATTTATAAAAACACTGAAAACACAGAGTGACCCGGACAATGACCAGCCAATAAAAACAGAGTTGTTTGTCACGCCCCAACCCACGCCCCCGCCTGTCACAGCCTCAGCGCCGCGGCTCGTTCTCATTCAAAGGATTGCAAAGCGATGCAGGACTGTTTTTTATGTGACACAAATGTATTAAATATCCCTTCTTCATCCCAGAGCTGGACTTTTATTTAGTTTTTTTGCCAAAAGTCAAGTGATCGCTTCATCCTCCACTCACAGGAATGAGGAAATGGATTTGTCACGACTCACGAGCGAATTAAATCATGTCCAAATTGGCTGGTGATGCTCTGCTGATTACAGGGTCTTTTTGTGTTGTTGGACGAGTGATTCATGGTTTTATTATATTTTTTAAACAGTTATATTATCATATAAACACAGAACTTCGCAGCGCAGAGACAGGACATGGAGTGGGGGCGGAGCATTCCAGACATTCCAAACCTGCACTGACAGAAAGAGGAAATCACGAGCGAAATAAATCATGTCCAACGTTGCTTTGTGAAGCTCTGCTGATTTCTGCTGGTTTTTGTGTTGTTGGACAAGTGCTCCATGGTTTTATAATATTTTTAAAAGTTTTTTTAACATATAATCACAGAATATTGAAGCGCTCCGAGCAGACACACAGCAGGGGGCGGAGCAGAACTAAAATTCAGCAGAAGCACGGACTGTGCTTCTGCGCTGAAAATATTTCTAAGTCCCAGAGTGTTACAGAAATCGCAGACCATACCTTTAACAGTTTTATGCTAATTTAGGCTTTTTCAGCTAAATCCACATTATTTTCACTCATTTCAACTTTTTCAGCTACTTAAGCAAATGTGCTCTCTTTCCACTTATGTAATTTCTGTATATTTTTGTTTTTCAGCTACTTTTCAGCAGTTTTTTTTAATGTGTGCTAATTTCAGCAGGTTTTTAAAGATAATTTTATTTTTGTGTGTTTGTGTCTCTTTCAGGCTAATTGGGCAAGTATGAGTTCTTTCTGCTTTCTTCTGCCAATTTGAGCTTTACCTTTTCAACTATACGTTTTTGTTTTTTAGTTAGTTTTAGCTGTTTTCAGATAAATTCACATTTTTCATGGTAATGGCTACTTTCAACCTAATTATTATTTTCTGCTAATTTCAGCTTGTTATGCTCCTTTCAGCTGTTTTCTGTTAGTTTCAGCTTTTTCTGCAGTTTAGCTGTTTTATGCTAAATGTAACTTTTTCAGCTAATTCCACATTTTTAGCTCATTTCAGCTATTTCTACTTCTTTCTAGTACTTTAACTTCTGTGTTTTCAGCTCCTTTCAGCTATTTTTTTTTGCATATTTCAGCTTTTTTTAGCTAATTTCTTAATTTTGAGCTAATTTCTGTGTATTTAAAATTAATTGAGCAAGTATGTGTTCTTTCCTTTCTTTTATTAAATTAGGCTTGTTCATCCATTTCAGATAATGTCAGCTGTTTTTTTTTTCCAGCAAGTTCATCTGCAACAAGCATTCACAATTTTAGTAGGAAATCAATTTCTCTATTTCAGCATGACTCCCATGTAGCTGAACTTAAAGCTGCTATATGTAACTTTTCTAACAATATATTTTTAACATATTTCTTCACTCTGTCACTAGATTGATGTTAGAGAGGTAATCTCTGAAAAAAACAAAAAAAAAATATTGTCCCCTTGCTTCTCCAGGTGGTAAATAAGCATTTCTAAAAAGAAAAAGTGACCCGCCATTTTCCAGCCAATAAAAACAAAGTTTGTAACCAGCCAATAAAAACCGAGCTTGAATTTGAATCAGCCAATAAAAACAGAGCTTGAATTTGAATTTCAACAGACCACAAGGGGGCAGAGCCATATATGGCTCTGAGGGGGAGGGATCAGAATGCTTTGCTTGTTGAAATTTTTTCTAAGTGCTGATGTTCTACAGAAACTGCAGACTTCACCTTTAATAACAAACAATATGAATAAAATTCAGTCAATTTTACAAATACGTACATAAATTTGTTTTGGCAGTAGCCGATATTGATCCTTAACAGACGTTCTGAGTACTAACTGATTGCACAATACCTTTGTGTAATTTTAGTCAGCTTTGTCTGACAGTGAGCAAACTACAGTGGTGCTTGAACGTTTGTGAACCTTTAGATGTCTCTACATTTCTGAATACTGTAAATACAAACTAACATTATCATACTGAATGTAAAGGGTCACATACTTTTGCCACTCACAACAATGTGATATTGGATCATTTTCCTCAATAAAAAATGCCCAAGTACTGTATAATGTTTTTGTCATTTGTTAACTGGGTTCTCTTTATCTACTTTTAAGACTTGTGGGAAAATCTAATGATGTTTTAAGTCATATTTAGGCATAAATATAGAAAATTATAAAGGGTCACACTTTCAAGCACCACTGTATTTTATGAACCACTAGAGGGATTTGTTTGTAACTTTCAGGGAATATTCATTAGATGGAAGACATTTTAACATTTGGAGAAAACCCTAATAAAGATGGCCACCACAGCCAACTAATCCCAGAAACTACAATAAATAAATAAATAAATAGTTCAGTAAATCTAACAGATATTGTGCTAAATTTAGTGTAATAGCTGCTGTCACTCACAACATGAACCAGAAGTGACAGATCTTGTACAACGGTTGGAGTTAACCCTGCTTGGCTGTTGGCAAAATATCTCATAAACTACCATACCGATTTTAATGAAACATTCTAAACATAATAATGGGAAGCACATTTGAAACCAGTACAACTCACAATGTCCACCAGAGCTAAAACTAGCCAACATAAATGTCTACAACTTAACAGATACCAACATAAAATGTGATGTTATAGTAGCTGAGGGTCATCCACAACTCATACTCTGAGAACGCCATCTTGTGATGTCCAGTGATGGTGCAACCAAAACAGCTACAACTGTTTTTTTTTTTTTTTTTATCAGCTTGCATGAAAAGCAATGGGGAGTGTGCATTCCTTCATGGAGTACTAGACATTTTTATTTTTTTTTTTGCATTATTTTTGCAAAAACACCACCACACTGGTTATTTATCGACTCCTACTGGTTTGAGAATCTCTAGATGTTTCTCTTCGATGTGTTTTTAGTGCTGCGACTCACGCTGCAGAGCCGCCTGTTCTGTCACTTGAATCCATTCTGCTCGTGAAATAAGCTTCAGAGGCCAAAATAAACTTGCAGATATTTCTTTTAGCACAATGACCTTCGGGGCTTTATTGTTTGATTTATGATCTCGAGCTTTAAAGTCTGTGTGTTTGTGTATCTGCATCTGCATGTCAATGTGTGACTTTGTAAAAAATGTGCAGCAGTGTGTGTTTGTGACCTATCGGATAAGTGTGTGCACCCTTCAACAACCCAAGTGAAGACGTGACTTGAAGCTCAGTTGGGCACTTTAGACTCTCATTATGCAGCATTTGCTCGGACTCTCACATTCGACTGCCTGTCACTCTCTCCAACATACATACTTATAGGGATGTGGCCATGGTCGTGCAACGCAAGAGCTTTAAACATGAAAGTACGGTTTTTAAAAGCCCTGAACACAGAGGTGCATGCATATACAAATGCAGGTTATGTGCAGAAAGCCATGTATACCTAATCTGAGTCGTCATTTTATTAGCCTGAATATTTTAACAAACATGTCTCCTCTCTGCCTGATCTTTCTCCCAATTCCTCAAAGGCTCTGCCCCCACCTCCGGGCTCTTCAGCAGCGTCTCATTTCTCGTCTCTGTGCTGTCTGCACCACGCATGCTTTGGTGGAATTAATAGAAGTCTCCCCGGCTCATCACAGAGAAATGGGTGCCATGTGCCGCGCTGTCTGCCAGCCTGTATTTCATGTATAATGCATCCTGCTTCTTATTCAGCGGAGGTGGAGAGGAGCTTACAGAGTGGATGCCAAGTATGACCACATCACAACGACCAGCCGGAGGAGAAGATGCATACAGACACAAAGGCTTGACAAAAAAAAAACTGACAACAGGATGGGCGGGAAGGCAGAAGATAAGAAAACAAAAGTTTTATAGAGAATGGCACGTGTAAGAACTGAATTAAACAAATTTAAAGCGGAATTTGTTACAGAAAGAGAACAAACACAACCTCGACTTATATTAATGTTAATGTAGAGTTTTAACAGTTTTTACAAAAGGATTATTTTAATGAAAGGGTTGTAGGCTCAATCATCCAGGTAGATAACAACAAAAAAGGTTAAATCAGGTTATCTGGACCAGTTTCTTTAAGAGAGAAACGTTTCGTCCCCCATCCAGAGGACTTCCTTAGACTGAGGAAGTCCTCTGGATGGGGGACGAAACCTGTGATTTTTAATTAATATGCTTTTTTTATGATTGTTTACTGTTGGCTGCAGGTTAGCCTGGCCCTCGCCTTCCTGCACAGCTCAGCTCAATTCTCATTTCCCTTCACTTCACAGTCTGGGACTTCCCCCATCCACAAGGATTTCTCCGGTAGATTTTTGTTCGGACCAATCAGAGAACAGAAGGCGGAGTTTTGAACGACGTCGACTGACGTCGTCATTCAAAATGGCTGCCGCCACGAAGGAATTTTCATCAAAACAAGGTAAAAAACTATTATTTCTCTGCTGATAAAAAATATATTTCTTAGCTGACGTTATATCAGAAGTGTTCCTGAGCTTAACAGTTCCTAAATCAATTCACGAAATGGTCAAATCTGCTGGATTTAAATAGTTTCGGTTTGACATTTTCCAAACAGCCTCGGGTGCGCTACGAAAATAAATGATAAAAAATCGAATTTTATCTCAAATGTTTTATCTAGGCCAACAGTCAGTAAATTAGAGCCATATAATTACACACTGGTGGCAGAAAAAATATCCACCGAGTGGTTTCTGAGCAATTTATCTGATAGCCTGGACCTCGCCAGGCTAAGCTAACAAAACTCTGCCTTCTGTTCTCTGATTGGTCCGTTCAAAAATCGAACGGAGAAATCGTTTTCTATGGGAGGAATGCCAGACCCTAGTCTGAAGCGAAGTGAAGGACAGGGTGTGGTTTTAACCAGGCTAGCTGCAGGTATCAAGCTGCGAAATCCTTCATTTTCTACAACTGATAGCTGTTGGTCATTAATTATGATGAAGTTTAGCAACTTCTCGGTGAACATTTGAGCTCCTTGACTTCAGCGATGTGTTTTTATTGTTCAATCCGGGGCGGGCGCTCTGATTTTGGTCAGCCGCTCTCAGCCTGTCCCTCCTACGAGACGGTCAGACAGCGGGTCGGACTGGACGTAGCTGGACGCGATCGGTCTCCCTGTTTTGGTTCAGCGAGAGTAACGTCCCGCTGAAGCCCCAGAGCTCGAATGTCCAACGTAAAACTAACTTGACCACGGTTTAATGTGGCACTATGCAGACATTGCACATTGCTGTCGCGGTGTTTAGTGTAAAATACTTCCACACAGCGGACATGTTACAATGAAAAGTTGGCTAGCTGTTAGCTAAAGTGCTACTCACAGTCCGCACGCTGTATCTGACTGCAAACTATGAAATGGATTTCCTGCATGTGACGTGAGGCGGGTCTTGTTACTCTGGGTTCATGAGACACGACTCCGGATCGGATCGGCCCCATCCCTACCACTGTTGCATTGTGGGGAATGTAGTGTTGGTGCATGCAAAACACCAGTGGGCGGCTGTGGCCTGCGGGCCGTTTCTAATAGTAATTAAATATCATCCAGGGGGCCATAGATTAGGGGTGGGCGATATGGCTCAAAAATTATATTGTGATATTTCAGAGCATTATCACGATAACGATAAATTTTGTGATAAAACCCAAAATCAAAAACAAAAGTATTTATTTGATAAATTTAACTTAACATGTTGCTTTGCAGTATTATATAACATTTTAAAAAAACAACAAGGGGTAATTTTATTGAAATTACTTTATTTAGTAAAGTATTCAGTCTCCAAGTATATAAAAAAAAAAGATCTGTTATTTAGATTGTGTTACGACCCGGCTCAGCCAGGAGAAGGGGAGGTAACATTAAAAACCCAGATGGAACAAGTTTGAATAAAAGTAACAATTTAATTGGTCAGTTTAAAATAAAATTTAACATTAGCAAAAGGAGGGGTACTTTCAACACAAGTTTCATTCAAAAACAAAAGTTGGTCCTAACTTAAAGAGGAGCCACTTGCTCCCACACACAAAAGTCAGGGTAGGGCGTCCAGCTGACCCTGAAGCTTGTTAGTGTTTCAGCTTCCTCTGTTCCTGCAGGAACGTGTCATTTCTCTGATTCATTTTTTTAACTGATCTGCCGTGGACCGACTGTGGAACTTAATAGACAGCTGAGCTGCGGTGTTTGTAACAGCGAGGGAGACGCAGGCTGCAACCGGCAGCACGCGCAGCGGCTGCTCAGAGCGGGGTGGGGCGGGGGGAGACATTTGAGCTCTCTGTGCCTGCGCGCAGGGGGGAGAAGCTGCCTGAGACACGAGTTGTTTGTTTTTAGCATTTTAGCCAGCTAATATTGCACGCAGACTGGTGGAGGGAGGTGCGCAGTTCTGTTTTGTCGTTTGAAGCGCTCGGTTGTTAAGGGGGTGGAGTGTTCTGACATATTACGTTATGAAATTAGCATATCATGATATAACTTTTTTGCCCGGGCAAGCTGTTTTTACCGGTATTATCGTAACGATATGATATGGCCCAGCCCTACTGCAACTCCCTTCTCTACGGCCTCCCCAACAAATCTCTCCACAAGTTACAGATGGTCCAGAACTCAGCTGCCCGTGTCATCACTCAAACCTCCTACTATAACCACATCACTCCTGTCCTGCAGCAGCTCCACTGGCTCCCGGTTAAATCACGCATCATCTTCAAAATTCTACTCCTCACGTTCAAAGCTATCCACAACCTTGCCCCTCCTTATCTATCTGACCTCCTACAAATCTCCATCCCATCACGCTCTCTCAGATCCTCCTCTTCGCTACATCTCCATGTACCCTCTGCCCGCCTCTCCACCATGGGGAGCAGGGCCTTCACCTGCTCTGCCCCTCACCTCTGGAACGCTCTACCGCCCGACCTTCGAAACACCACCTCCCTTTCTCTGTTCAAGACTGCCCTGAAAACCCATCTCTTTAGACTAGCTTATCATTAACTTTACTAAATGTATTTTTATCTTCCATTTTATATCCTTTATGTATTTTATATTTCAATTTGTCGCTGATAATGTTTGCTCTGTATTCACTGTGTTGGTTTGTTAAGTGTCCTTGGGTGTCATGAAAGGCACTTTTAAATAAAATGATTATTATTATTATTATTATTACCATAGATAATTAATTTGCGGGCCAGATTTGGCCCGCGGGCCTTGACATATGTGGTCTAAGGCCTGCCAACCTGATCTGTACATTCACTGCTGTGTTTCAAGCCAACCTCCTGTTGTAATCTCAAAAGTACGGTAGGTTTTTAACATGTGCAAAACACACCCATCCAAAACAATCAGTCATCATGTACAACCATAAAATGTTTTAGGCCAGATGGCCAGCTTGCTGCTCACAGAAGCAGCTTGAGGACAACCAAGGCTAAAGTGGACAACACTTGTGAACAACAGGAGCATGGAAAAAGTTTGGGAACCCGTGTCCTAGCGGTTCCCAGAGCTGCACTGTTCTGGACAGACATCTCTGAGGTATTTCCTGGGATCTGTTGAAGTCACTCTTCCAGTTTGGGGGTCACAGCACCAAGTGCTCCAGTGACCACTGGGACTACTGGTGCATTGACTCCACAGCTTCTGTATTTCCTCTGTCAGTTCTTGTATTTCAAAAGTTCCTTCTTCCTGATGTCACAGTCACTTGTGATTGCTATATCTGTCACCACTGCCTTCATTTCTAGCTTGTTGACCACCACAACATCTGGCTGGGTTCCTTGTGAAGCATTTAACTTTTAAGTGAACATGTTTTTTAGCTTCAGCATTCCACCCTTTTTAGACTGTCTTTAGTAGTTACTGGCATACCAAACTCTGTTACTGTTGTTGTGGAGCATTTTTAAAATGCAGACGTTTTGTTCAGGTGATACTGAAGTGGCTTTTGATCTCAGTTTATTAGATGTTTTATAGCAGTAGCTGCCGTTGAGTGAAACAAATATGTGCTCATTTAAATGTAAAGTCAACTATCCCTGTATGCACTAAAAAGACACATTTACAGTATTTATCTGAAATTACTGTATTCCTCAGTTGTCATAGTGAACTTTTTTCTTCTTCTTGCATTCATGAATACTTAAATACTGTCTTTAAAAAAAGTAATTTTCATGGCAATAATAAAAAGAAAACTCATAAAACCAGCCAGAATATTCAAATAGAGCAGTTGTTTATTTAAATACTTGACTGAAGCATTTCTTTAACCTCAATTATTTCCTTGATCTTGAAGGAAAACATCATGGGGTTAAACAAAGATTAAATTATATATTGTTTTATGAACTCACACTAAGTAGTGTGGGTTTGCTGTGGTAAAACAACAAAGTGCATGTCTAATTTGTTTTGTTCACACTGTTTTACATAAATCAAAATAAATATAATAATTAAGGTAATGTGTGGTTTAAAATATAACCTTGTTATCAAAATCATTCATAAAAAAGAAAAAAATACAATAAATGATCACTCCCTCACTCACATGTTGATTTTTGTGTTTGTTAGCTTGGAAGCTGCTGTTCGCACTTGTGAAAATTAGGGTGTAAATGAGGTGACTTTAGAAATTCACCTCATTTACACTTAATGTGGATTTCTGAGTCATTTTGCTCATTATTCAACTCTAACATGCAAACTAAACTGTTTTGCTGGTATGTTTTAGGAGAAAACTAAAGAGATTAGTGCTAAAATGATGCTTTTCACGGACAAAGTGGTCAAAGTGCAGAAGTGCTTTGGACAAAAAACGTGTAGTTGCATCGAACTAACCACAGATAAATCCCATATTTTCAATCATCATTGTTTTTAGCACATTTAAACTACATTTAAGAGTCATGCTGTAATTAAATTAAAGGTGGTGCACCGGCTGCATTGGTCCAAAGACAAGCTGTCCAAGATTAAAACCAACCTGGATCCTGCACATAATTGTTTTAAACAAAATTCAGCTATGTTCTTACACACATTCTGGAATTGTCCAAAACTGTGGACCCATTGGCAATATATTGTTGGTACATTCTCCGGGATATGTGGAAAAACTGTGCACCCATCACCATTCATATCACTGTTTGGGGTGGTAGTACCTGTAGATGTCTTTCTGCCTGTACGAGAAGGATATGATTGCTTTTGGTTCTCTTTTAGCCAGGAGACTTACTTTATGTAGATGGAAGGACCTGCACACATAGCACTTATACTTGTTATACAAATGTGTATCAAGTTTCATTAAATCATCTTGTGCAGATCAGAAGTTATGGTCAGAAACTCAAAAATCGTATATAATTTTTGACCTTGATTTGTAACCTTGACCTTGGAGCAGAGCTGATAAAAATGCTTGTGACTCCGTCTATTGATGATGCATATGTGTATCAAGTTTCATTATATTACTGTATATTTGGCCGTAGTTATGGGCCAGCCATAAGAATGTACATATAGACTGACTATAATACATCTCCCTTTTGATGGGCTTACAATTAAATTTAAGATCAACTCATCATCTCTTCAAAATGGTTAACACAAACTTCCACCACCTCAAACTGAACACCTAACCTCAATCAAATTCTCATTTATATCTGAATATTTCTTGAAGTCTCTACCACTCTACTCTCTTTTGATTTTTGTACTTGTGTCATTGAGGTGATTCTCTATTTCAAGTTGCCTCAAGGACTTTTTCCCCCACAGTCTATCTCATTAACACGCCATAATATAAAATCTAGGATTTAATTTTTTCTTAATCTGTTAACATATGTGATAAAATTATATTTAAACAAATATAAAATTGCTGCAGGGGAACAGTTTTTATGTTTCAAACCAAACCTCAAGAGGGTCCTTAAAAAGATCGAAGTCAGTATAATGATGTTTGAATTGTGGAGCTCATATAAATCATTAAGTTAATTTAAAAAAAAATATTATGGTAACTGTTAGGGAAAAAAAACACTTAAAATACATGAATAGATACATCAATGTAAGTTCATTGATGCCATTTTTCTCGTGAGATTTTTAAATCCAGTCGAAATGCATCCAAAAAACATAAATACAGATAAAATGACTGAAGTTGTTAATACAGTCTGATAAACAAGTGGAGGTTTTGCTTGTTTCTGCTGGGATATTGACTTCAATCATGAAATCTATCCACCTTGAGTCCTGCATTTTCTGCCGTTGTGGTCGATGAACAAACACACGCTGCTCAGTGCAGCCCACAACTGAACATTTGGTGTGCAAAGCTTGCTTTATTGATCGTAATACACGATCAGAGCTGACCGCAAAGGATTGAGGTCAAATAGTAGGTGGAAGTAAAGATGAGGCGGTGGGATAACTCAACTCTGACTTTAGAAAGTTTTGTACTGTTCAACAGGAATTGAGATCCGCTGAACTCTTGAAGGCTGCAAACAAAAAGGCAGGGTTGTGTTTTTTATTTTCTTTGTCTGATCTTTTACCAGTGTTTTCATCGTGGACAAGAGGTGTTTTTTTAAATAATGTATTAAAAAAAAAACATTCACCAAGCTGACTTTCTGTAATTTGGCTTTGTTGGCTATACCGTATCATTAAGCATACTACAATTATCAATAAATTTAAAAATTGTATGGATTTGTGCAACATTTTCCTACAATATAAGATATCACTTTTTTTTAATCCCATAGGAAATTGTTCCTGAGCCAGAGCTGTCATTTCTAACCCGAAGCTAGAGCCCTGCCCGGCTCAGCCTAATCCAGGTTGGGCCGGGCCGGGTTGGTGTCGGGCTTTTGATTGTGTCAGTGGACACGCGTGGCTGACAATCCAATTATATGGCAACATGGCTTGCCATACTTCACCAGCGGCATGCGGCCATTTGACTGCACACTGACCAGCCTTGAAAGAGGTTAAAAAAAAATTCAGTTAAGCTTCAGTTAGGACTGCTGCCAGCGATCCATCAGCTCAAATGGACGTTCATTCAGCCGTTGGACTTGGCGGACCTGCGCGGCCAATGACCCAAACAGGTGAGATCCCAAAATATCTAACATGTTAGAGGCAGGGTCTATGTCTGAATAATGCAAAATGCAGGCAGAATAGAGTTGCTCTCAGGTCCAAAAATTTTGATCCAGCCCCAGCTTGCAGCCATCATCTCCGGACCCCAACCAATCCAACGAATTAACAGTAATTACAGGTCAGAATCCGAAAAAAAACAAAAAAACATTGACTGCTTATACCACTGAC
>JBBPBX010010129.1:45842-58524 GCA_038048925.1 Garcialebias charrua | reverse complement strand
AAACGATGAGGAAGTGTTTGGCTCCACCAGACATAGGGAGAAAATGACTATGACCCGACAAATGCTAAGACCTGAATCCTCACCTAAATACAGACCAAAGTAATTAACTAAAACACTGAACACCTGTGGGACATCTGACAGGGGAGGAGGCGCAGGGATGAGAAGGAGCCAACAGAGGGAGAGTGAGAAACAATGTAAAACACATGACAGGGGCAAAGCCTGTCATTCACGGCCATCATTGAGTCCATCCTCTGCTCCTCCATCACAGTGTGGTATGCCGAGGCCACTGCCAGGGACAGACAGAGACTACAGCGTGTTGTGCGCTCTGCAGAGAAAGTAATAGGCTGTAGTCTCCCATCCATCCATGATCTGTACGCCTCCAGGACCGTAGGACGAGCTGGTCGGATTACAACTGACCCTTCTCACCTTGCACATTGACTCTTTGATCCACTCCCTTCAGGCAGTAGGCTTCGGTCCATTCGGACCAGAACCTCCCACCATAAAAACAGTTTCTTTCCATCTGCCGTCAGTCTTCTGAACATTCATAATCCGGTTGCTGTTTAACTCTGCCTTATCATTTATCACTGGCCTAAAACTGTACATCATCACTCCATTTATCTTCTAGCACCATTTATCACTGCGATTTATTGTGAATATTATTGTGAATATTGTGCTGTACTGCATTGTGTTTATTGGTTGGTGTGTACATATGTTTTTATTCTATTTTTACTTCTTTGTATTGCACCTTTATGCCAAAGCAAGTTCCTAGTCAGTGATTTTTTTTCTTTGACAATGGCAATAATAAACTGATTCTGATTCTGATAGCAGGGACCTCTCAAAGTCTTGTTAGTCTAATTCACAAACGAGGCTCCTCTGTTCTCATCAGGTGTGAAACGTCTGGGAATCAACCCCAGGACTGCACCATAAGTTTTAGAAAGTTGGAATCTGAGACCTCCTCCTCTGTTTAATGATGGTTTCTCCCATTTTACATAAACAGCTTCCTTCACACCCCTCACAAACCACCTGTGCTCTCGGTCCAAAATATGTACATTCTGGTCCTCAGTTGTTCTGTATTGAACACCTTTTTTGATTCTTCTGTCATCTGTCCTGTCTTCCCCTGCGTTTCTTCCCCATGTAATCAGCTGCTGCATATCACTTGTTCCTCATTGTCCTTCTCTATATGTTCTTGATTATTCCCTTGTTAGTGTCCATGTGTCAGTTTGTTTCTTCCCTGTACGTGATTGTCCTCCCAAGGCGTCCATGCTCTGGTTTCCTCTGTGTCTCCTTTGTCACCCTGCTCCTGTTATCTATGTAAGTTTTGCAGCCATGTCAGCCTTTTTGTTTGGTTAAATAAAAACAGTAGTCCCTCTGTACTTCGTGGTTAGTTTTTTTGCGTACTCGCTCTATTGCGGTTTTTCAAAATAAGTTTGGACATGACACACAATTGGCTGACTGATGGATGAGCCACACGATGGGCATGGCGTTTTAATTTAAAATTAATTATTTAAAAATATTTAGCACCTGCTGCACCTGTGTGCAGCCCACACTGCAGGAGAAAATTCCTCCTGCAGCACCTCCTTCTCCTCCGTTCTGCATCAGAGTGGGTGTGGCCGGGAGCGCAGAGCGCCACCGTGGCAAAAAGCTGAGTTTGTGACATGCTGTGCACTTTTAGAGCGTTTAGAAACATTGTTTAGAATATATATATATATATATATATATAAAATAAACTACTACTTACTATTTCTACTTTGCAGTTTTTCGCTTATTGCAGGGCTTCAGGGTACAGATCCCCCGTGATAAACAAGGGACTGCTGTTTACTTCTTTATTTTATTCCTGAGTTCCCTGCATCTGTCTGCACTCTGGGTGAAAAAACAAACAAAAAACAGATCATGATACTATTCTTGTGTACACAATTAACATTTTTAGCTATTTTAATATTTTGAACAAACTAGGTGAGGTAATGTTGGCCAAGTTTATACATTTTTGTATTATCTACCTGGATGATTGAGCCTACAAACCTTTTTCTGAACCATTTTGTCCTTGGTGTCTTCAGGCTGTTTCTGTGAGTAGTATCGGCCTTCTGGCCTAAAACATTTGATTGCTAATCAAGATGATTGAGTGTTTTGGGCAGATGTGTCCTCTTGCATGTGTTAAAAGTCTGCTTTGGAGATTCCAACATGAGGTTGGCTTGAAACACAGCAATGAAGGCTACTTATGGGACAGATCTGGTTGGCAGGCCACAGACTAATGAAGTTTTCCAGATGGAAGACGAAACGTTTCTCCCTTAAAGAAACTAGTCCAGATGAAATGATTGAACATTTTTGTTTTATTAATTATGGTTCTCCAAAGGAACATGACCTTAGGCAAGAATAGTACAGTTGCTCAAAAGGAGACAGATAATATAACATTTTGGGGGGGGACCTTAAAATGGCTTTAGTCAAGATGTTCGCAGCTGTATTACAGGGAAGAAGATCTGAGAGCTAATAAGTTTCTCAACCTATTGCATCAGCACTCATTTAACCTCCTAAATGAATTGTGTTGCTCAGTAGTGAGGCTACATTCTGTTCTCAGAGTCAAATACTGCCACAGTCGATCGATGTGTCACGGCAGCAACAAGAAAGGACAGCGGCTGTTTAACACAAAAAAGTAAAGGATATTGACAGAAATGGCAGTACTCACTGTACATACTGCAAAGATAATAGTGTATTGAGTTAAAAGAAAGAGTGTGCAACAAAGGAGTCACATACAACAGTGTATAAAGTTAGTGGTCAGCCTTGTTCTACTCTGCTAAATGTCAGTCATTGACAGATGAAGATGCTACTGATGTGTCCTCTGGGACTGTCACAGTGTGACACGCAACGGTCTAAACCTTGTTTATGCATTGACCCCTATCTGCCCAGTACTGTTTGTATGACTAAAATGCACATGCACACACACTGAAAGCTCTTCCCATTTGCTGTGAAGTCACCAGGAAAAACAAATCAAAACCAAACGTGTTTTATTCTACAAATTCTGCCAGCTGTCATCCCAGCGCTGACATTTCTAAACATGATTTTTTTTTTCCAAAGCAGAGTGGGAGAAATCATATTCCCAGCTGTATGCGGAAGGAAACCAGGGCATTTATACATTTATTTATTTTCCGCACTTGCAAACACACGCACACATAAACAGAACGCTACAGGGGACAACAAGGATGTGGAAAGTGACAAAGTTGTAAAGGAAACCTCAGGGCCTCACTGCACATGTCAGTCACACACTCCTGCTGTCAAGATCAACCACTTCATTTACAACGAAAAGGGGCACAGAGGGTTTCCAAATGTGTAATATTTGATTTATACTTTATGTATTTAAATGTTTATTCCCATATAACTCTAGTGAGAAATGGATATAGTTTTAAGATAGATCATATTTGTTCATGTAACCTAAAGTGACATTTACAAAGTGTGTTCTTTGTTCTAAAGAAACCCTTGAACTGAAGTAATAAAAGTAGAAATGTGTAAACACGTCCGTCTTATTCGATGAGGGTTGCATGCCTGCATCATAACTATAGACATCCCTGCAAGTTGCTTCTTTGAGGCAGGCACACACTGTTGGGCTTTAAAAACTTTACAGCAGAAAGCAAAAATAGATGCACAACAGTTCAAGTGACTTTGGTGTTGTCCCTATGGGGCATCCGTTTCTGTGTGCATGCTTTGATGTGTAGAAGTATTTTTATGTCTTCATGTGTGTAGTGTGTGGATTCTACCAAAAACTCAATGCCCAGTTCATCCAAAAGCCTGGTTATGTTGTCTTGCCACCATTGCAGCCTAAATGTACTGCAGGCAGCACTCATCCAGCAGTTTCAGTGAGTTCACTCCTGTCCTGCAGCAGCTCCACTGGCTCCCGGTTAAATCACGCATCATCTTCAAAATTCTACTCCTCACATTCAAATCTATCCACAACCTTGCCCCTCCTTATCTATCTGACCTCCTACAAATCTCCATCCCATCACGCTCTCTCAGATCCTCCTCTTCGCTACATCTCCATGTACCCTCTGCCCGCCTCTCCACCATGGGGAGCAGGGCCTTCACCTGCTCTGCCCCTCACCTCTGGAACGCCCTACCGCCAGACCTTCGAAACACCACCTCCCTTTCTCTGTTCAAGACTGCTCTGAAAACACATCTCTTTAGACTAGCTTATCATTAACTTTACTAAATGTATTTTTATTATTTTGCATTTTATAATCTTTATGTATTTTATATTTCAATTTGTCGCTGATAATGTTTGATCTGTATTACACTGTATTGGTTTGTTAAGTGTCCTTGGGTGTCCTGAAAGGCGCTTTTAAATAAAATGATTATTATTATTATATGTGACACATGATCGGTTGCAACAGTGTAGAAAACAAAAACTTACAGAAAAAAAACAAAAAAAATTTATGTGTGCTTTAGCTCATTTTAAACATAATATGTTAATTTATTCAGAGTGCCTGATGATCAAATCACACAGCCTTTCTGAATGAGAGCAAATAGACAGCAAACAGTGAGACAAATCCAATTATTCAACAAAAACTGATATAAAACATTAAGTTGTTTCCACACTGACTCTTGCAAGTCACATTGGTGTAGATGCCAGAATTCTATTCACCCAAACCTCTGAGGGTGTTTATTTAAATTTCTGGCAAAAGTAAGATACCACGGTCAAAAATAAAAAGGTAAATGTATGATATGGTTCTGACTAGTGAAGCTAGTGAGAATTGTACAGTACAAAGTATGGCAACACTAGCACTCAGCAAGCTGATCTGAGACATCTGAGTCTGGTGGATTTACATTAAAATATTTAAATTTTCTTAAATACAAACCTAAGAACCAAGTGGAGCTGTATCTAAAATACCTCATGGTCTCAAATGTCCTAACAGAGCAATTTGCTCTCAGACTGCAGGTTTACTTGTTGAATTTCTTGATGGAGAACAGGAGGCAAAGCTTTTTCTGGTTCTTTATTGAGAGAAATGTGACCAATTGCTTTATATTGACTGACTTTCCTTTTTAAAAGTGCAGCTTGATATTAATAATTGTTAATGTCAAAGAGCAAAATGACAAGGATCAACTCTAAGCTCCTTCTTGTTTGCTCTGGTGATGGACAGACTTAACAGATGAGGTCAGGCAGGAATCCCTGTGAACTATGATGTTTGCAGATGGCACTGTGATCTATGGTGAAAACAGGGAACAGGTGGAAGAGAACTTGAAGAGGTGGAAGTATGTACTTGAAATAACAGGAATTTTCATTAATTCATTCAGCCTTTATTTTAAACAGATAAATCACATTGAGCCTCGGCGACTCATTTACAAGTGAGACCTGTTTGGACAGACAATAAGTGGTAAAAGGAAAAACATAGGATTTGGAGAAAAAATATATATATATATCCTAACGTGCTCTTAATCTTTGGCTGAAGGTTAACAGCATGATATTGAAAAAAATCTTTCACAACAAGCACAATGACGTCGACATTCCACAGGGGGTGGGGACGGGGCAGTGAGCATGTCCAGAGACAACACACAGAGGTACTAGGAATGAAAGTCAGCTGTAGCAAGGCAAAGTACACATTGGTGAATAGGAGAGAAGTCAGTGGAACAGTGAGGCTACAAGGAGCAGAGGTCACAAAGGTGCTGGATTTCAAGTACTGGTGGTCCACTGTCCAGGAAAATGGGGAATGTGGTAAAGAAGTGAAAAAGAGAGTCCAGACAGGATGGAGTGGATGGAGAAAAGTTTCAGGAGTGATTTGTGACAAAAAGGTGTCAGCAAATGTCAAAGGAAAAGTTTACAAGACAGTGGTGAGACCAGCTATGTTGTATGGTCTGGAGACAGTGGCATTGACAAAAAGACAGGAGAAAGAACTGGAAGTGGCAGAAATGAAGATGTTGAGGTTCTCCTTAGGAGTGACAAGGATGGATAAGATCAGGAATGAGATCATCAGAGGTACAGCACATGTTAAACAACTGGGAGATAAAGTTAGGGAGGCCAGACTGAGATGGTTTGGACATGTCCAGAGGAGGGACAGTGGGTATATTGGTAGAAGGATGTTAGAAATGCAGCTGCCAGGAAAAAGACAGAGGAGATATATGGATGCAGTTAGAGATTTATTTATTTATTTTATTTATTTATAAAATGTATTCGTTTTAAAATCAATACAAAACAATCCCATAAACCATAAATATACAAAATATAAAATGAAAGGTAGCAGAAAGAAGAACAAATCTTAGTATATCTGCCAAACAATTAGTTCAAACAATAATAATGTTCAAGTAACAGAACAAAATGAAGAACTCTAAGGTAGTTGGCATGAGGACAGTGGATGCAGAGTGAGATGGTGGAAGACAACCTCTGAAAAGGGAACAGTCAAAAGAAGAGGATGAAGTCATTGACCTACATGACAAAACATTTTAATTAGGTTGTTCTATTTCAGCATAAATAAGAAAACATTATTTCTTAGAAAGGAAATAGCACGTGTCAGGAGACAGAGGGAGAAGGGCAAAGTGGAGAATGTAGGACTGAGTGTAGCAACTCTAAACGTGGGGACAATGACAGGCAATGGTAGAGAGCTGGCTGGTATGATGCAGAGAAGGAAGGTAGATGTTTTATGTGTCCAAGAGACCAAGTGGAAGGGGCATTGGAGCAGGGATAAAACTGTTTTACCATGGTGTGGATAGAAAGAGAAATGGAGTAGGGGTGGTCCTGAAGGAAGTGTTGGCAAAGAATGTAGTAGAGATAAAAAGAGTGTCAAATAGGGTGATATGTCTTAAAGGTGCTGTGTAACTTTCTGTAGAGCGCAGAACTTAGAAATATTTTCAACAGGCAAAGCATTCTTATCCCTCCCCCTCAGAGCCATATACTGTATGGCTCTGCCCCCCTTGCTCTGCTGAAATTCAAATTCAAGCTCTGTTTTTATTGGCTGATTCAAATTCAAGCTCTGTTTTTATTGGCTGGTTACAAACTCTGTTTTTATTGGCTGGTTAACGGCGGGTCACTCTGTGTTTTTAGTGTTTTTATAAATGCTGATAGAGAAGCAAGGGGACTATAGTTTTTTTCAGAGATTACTTTGTCTAACATCAGTCTGTCAGTAGATAGTGACAGAGTGAAGAAATATGTTAAAAATATATTGTTAGAAAAGTTACAGACTGCACTACAAAGTTACATAGTGCAGCTTTAAGGTAGAAGTAGAAGATCTGATTCTAAAGTAAACTTTGTCAGTGGTTATGCTTCACAGGACATGATGTGGAGGATAAATACATTTTGGAAGGATCTGGATGAAGTGATAGAGAATATTCCCAGAAAGGAGAGAGTGGTGATTGGAACAGATCTGAATGGACATGTTGGTGAAGGAAAAAGAGGGGGTAATGAAGTGATGGGTAGGTTTGATGTCAAGGAAGAAAACCAGGAAGGACAGATAGTGGTGGATTTTGCCAAGCATAGTCAACACTTATTTCCAAAAGAGGGAGGAACATAGAGTGACCTATAAGAGTGGAGGAAGGTGTACACAGGTAGACTACATTCTATAGGAGAGGAAACCTGAGGGAGATCGGGGACTGTAAGATTGTGGCAGGGGGGAGCATGGCCAGACAGCATCGGATGGTTGTGTGTAGAATGACTGTTGCTGTGAAGAAGAGAAAACGAGTAAAATCAAAGAAGAAGACTAAATGGTGGAAGCTCAGGAAGTAAAAATGTTGTGAGGAGTTCAGACAGTCTCTGTTAAAAGCTCTGGATATTAAGAAAACATTTCCCAATGACTGGGTTACTACAGAAACAGTAATTAGAGAGACAGGTAGGAAGGTACTTGGTGTGTCATCTGGACAGTAAATAGATGATAAAGAAACCTGATGATGGAATAGTGAAGTGCAGGACGCTATTAAGAAAAAGAGGTTAGCCTAGAAGAAACATGACAGTGAAAAGACTGAAAAAAGTAGACATTAATATAAGGAGATGCAGCATAGAGCAAAGAGGAAGGTAACAAAGACAAAGCAGAGGGCATACGATGAGTTATGGGAGACTGGACACTAAAGAGAGTGAAAAGAGCTTGTACCGATTGGCAAGACAGAGGAATCGGGTTGGAAAGGATGTGCAACAAGTAGGCTTGTGAACGATAGGAATGGTAATTTTCTAACAAGTGAGGAGAGCATGATGGGAAGATGGAAGGAGTGTTTTGAGGAGGTAATGAATGAAGACAATGAAATGGAAAGAAGAGTAGAGGTCATAGAAACTGTGGACAAGGAAGTGGGAAAGATTACTGAGGGTGAAGTTCAGAAAGATCTGAAATGAATGAAGAAGGGAATACCAGTGGAGGTTTGGAATTGTCTTGGAGAGATGGCAGTGAGGTTTTTGACTCAAATATTCAATGATATATTTGAAGGTGAGAAAATGGCTGAGGAATGGAGAAAAAGTGTGATGTGTCTATTTTTAAGAACAAGGGTGATGTGCAGAGTTGGTAGAGACTATACGGGAATTATGTTGATGAGCCACACAAAGATCTGGGAGAGAGTTGTGGAAGCAATACTTAGATGAGAGGTGACTGTGAGCAGCAGTATGGTTTCATGCTGAGAAAGAGCACCACAGATGTCATCTTTGTTTTGAGGATGCAGATGGAGAAGTACAGAGAGGGTCAGAAATAACTCCATTGTGTCTTTGTGGATTTAGAGAAAAGCATATGACAGGATGCAGAGGGAGGAGGTGTGGTATTGCATGAGGAAATTTGGAGTGGCAGAGAAGTATGTTAGACTGGTACAGGACATGTATGAGGACAGCAGGATAGTGGTGAGATGTGCTGTAGGAGTGATGGATAGTTTCAATGTGGCTGGTGGGATTGCATCAAGGATCGGTTTTGAGCCTCTTCTTGTTTGCGCTGGTGATGGACTAACAGATTAGGTCAGGAAGGAATTCCCATGGACTATGATGTTTGGAGATGACACTGTGATCTGTGGTGAGAACAGGGAACATGTGGAAGAGAACTTAGATGTGATGGTATGGCACTTGAAAAAAGAGAAATGAAAGTCAGTTATAGTAGACAGAATACATGTGTGAATGAGAGGGAGGCCATTGAACAGTGAGGCTACAAGGAGCAGAAGTCACAAAGGTGCAGTACTTCAAGTACTTGGGGTCAACTGACCAGGAAAATGGGGAATGTGGTAAAAAGGTGAAAAGGAGAGTCCAGGCAGGATGGAGTGAATAGAGAAAAGTTTCAGGGGTGATTTGCAACAAAAGAGTAGCAGAAAAGGTCAAAGGAAACTTTTACAAAACAGTGGTGAAACCAGCTATGTTGTATGGCTAGAGGCATTGACAAAAAAACAGGAGAAAGAACTGGAAGTGGCAGGAATTAAGATGTTGAGATTCTCCGAGTGACAAGGATGGACAAGACTAGGAAAGAGATAATCAGAGGTACAACACAGGTTGAACAACTGGGAGATAAAGTTAGAGGGGTCAGACTGAGACGGTTTGGACATGTCCAGAGGAGGGACAGTGGTATATTGATGGAAGAATGTTAGAAATGCAACTGCCAAGAAAAAGACCAAGACAAGATATATTGATGCAATTAGAGTGGAAGTGAGGACAGATGATGCAAAGAATAGAGTGAGATGGAGGATGACTTGCTGTGGCAACTCCAGAAGATGTAAAAGCCAAAAGAATACATCAATTTAAAAAAGAGTGAAAAACCAACTATTAAGACTGATGATTTTATTTGTTTACAACAGGTTTTGATGCATCTGTCATCATCGATGGTGGATTTCTTTTCTCTCTGAGTTAGAGATAAGAGAGATAAGAGATTTATTTATTAACATTGCACCAGTTAATTAATACAACGTGATTATGTATACACAGTCGTCCGGAAGAGGGGGAATGTGCAAAGCTGCAGCATTTCCAAACACATGACATGTTCTTCTGCGCGGCCGCACTCATCCGTCTCCGGATGAAGGTCAAACAGATATGGAAAAAGGAAAAACACAATAGGTATCATTTGTGATATTCAAAAAAAGAATCTATCAAAGATTGCCTTAAGACACTCTATGATAAAGTCCCAAAAACTCTATCAGCAATAAGCACAACCAGACAAGACATTGTTGCAGATTTGACGACATGCAAGGAGATCAAAAGAGTCTGTGAGCAGCACTCAGATAACACAGTTCAGCAGTTGTTAAGCTTGGCGCCTCCGAGCACACTCCCAGAGACCTCTGGGGAGGGGGGGTCAGCAGTGTCTCTCAGCTTCACTCCAGGAGAATAGTTTCCAGCAAACAGCCTTCTTTTTTTCCAAGGTCGTGCAGAAACTAGATTAGATAGTTATTGTTTATCTTCAATCCAGGCCACAGTGTTCTTTTTGACTGCAGCCTTCCAAGTCCAGGTGCTGTTCAGGTCCAAAATCGCCGAAACATATGAGGTTCCGAAGCTACGAACCCCCATCCGTGCCCTGATTAATGCCGGGCGGCTGTAAACGAGTTCCAAAGCGCACCGCAGGTCCGCGGTGGTCTCCCGCCGCTCCTATCGTGCGGTTCAGTTCGTACAACAGCTGGGATGAGGAGCTCACAGCCCGGATCAGAGATTCTTGCTGATCAGGAAGTTTGGCCAGCGCGCCGATAGCCGCCGCAGTCTTCCTAATCTTCCAGTAACAGACAGCTCCGCTCACGCCAAAAAACAGAGCAGCTGCCACCAATATCCCAATAATCCACAAATCTTCCACGTCTTCGACAGACAGGACGGTCAAACACATGGGTTGCCACTGTCCCCAGGAGTCCATCATGTATCCGACAGCGTGCGTGTCAGAGGGGCAGGCCGCTTCTCCTGGCCCGGTCCGCTTCGTGGAAAAAATCTTATCTATAGATGAAACAGCCCAATTTATTAACTCCATCGCAAATTGGTTCGAGTGAGCGCTGAAGAGTCACGGACGAGACAAAAAGCAAGCAGGGAGGAGGAAAACTTAAGGAGGAAAACTTACAATCGATAACCTCATTGGTTGCTGATATGTCCCTTGTTAACATTCTGGACAACATCATTAGGGTTTCTGGGTTCTGCAGCTTGGTCTTATTAAAGGAAGTTTATGTGCCACGTTTTAAATTTCTGACATGTTTTTAAGCACATAGGACCCACTCAGCATGATCGAGAACACAAGTATCCCTTGTCTCTGTTAGGATACCACAGTTTTTTCAAAAGCAAATTTTTGTACTACGGTACTCGTATTATCCACCTCGTCATCGGTAGCCTTCTGCTAATTGGTTGTAGAACACTTTGTGATTCAGGAGTCATCCTTTCTGAACAAGCACCCTATCCAGCAGGGAAGGCTTTTATCCCATCAAACCTGCAGAGCTCCAGAACTAGAGTTAGGCGTCTTGTCCATAAGGTACCATAGAACTTGTAAATACAGTACATTATAGATTAAATTGGTCCAATTGTTTTATGTGACAAGGGTTGTTTGTTCAACGTTTACATATGTAAAGAAGTGTTGGGAGAATGAGTCTTGTTCACAGCAATATTTATACTGAGGCATATGCCTCTATCTGACCAAAGCTGGTGTTCAACTCTGCCAAGGGCAGCACTAAATATTTTGGGACAGAAAGTCTACTTTCAACTATTTCAACACTACTTTGAGCTGATTATCCACAATGGGTAGGACTGTGTTTGTAGGCACGTGGCCAGGTTTTGGTTAAACCATGACCTCTGTCTTTGTGATGCTGAAAGTACCGTAAGACCAGAGGTCACATTAACCAAATATTTTCCGTATTTGACTGGTTGTTTTACGTGATGATGGAGAAATCAAAATACTGTCTGTTGTTTGACAGATTAACATCCACTCTCTACCAACCGGTTCATGAACTTCACACCCCAGTCTGGTAGATGGCGGTAATTGCACATTGCGGCTTTTGCCAACCCCTTATAAACCAAAGGGAGAAGAAAAAGAAGAAAATACATGACATTGTTGACTACATTTGAAAAAAATGTCAAGGCAGCTTAGCGTAAGAAGTTTCATCAAAAAGCCCAATAACTGCAATTGTGTTGAAAAAAGAGGTGAAAAAAGAGGGAGTGATGCAGTGGAGGACGATGGACAAACAAGTAATCCGCCCTACACTGAGATCAACTTGTAGCAAGGAGGTTAGATGCTATTGTTTAATTGAATTGTTTATGCATCGTTATTTCATTTTGTTTTTTGTTATTGCGGATGTAGATTCTCTGTTCAGCTTGTTTGGAACTATTATTAATTAAAATGAATGAAAAAATATGGTAAATATTTTAAAAAAATTAAATGACTGATTAAAATTAATTTTGACCGGATACTTTTAACCCCGTCTGTCAAAACGACAGACAACAAAAAAGTATAGCGCGACCTCTGCGCAAGACTATAACAAATTTCTATTAACTTTAAGTTTGACTAAATTAAAGCCTCCCCGCTATTGCATTACCAAAAAACGGTTCAGGGGCAGACAAAAAGAGAAACTGGGCCCACTTCTGTGACCTCTGTGACTATAGAGCAACCTTCGTCTTCTTCCCCTGCAGAACAATTGCACACGCACAGAAACACACAGCTCAGCCTCATCATGGGAGTCACAAGACTGTGCTTTGAAGATGGCCGAAGCAATGCCGCACGCAGGCCAGCAAGAGCAAAGACATGGTTCTCTGTGTGAGTAATGATTGACAGAATATTGGATTACTCAGAGACATTAGTCATGG
>JBBPBX010010129.1:30905-41127 GCA_038048925.1 Garcialebias charrua | reverse complement strand
TCCTTGTGGGGCCCCTGTGTTCAATGTGATGGTGCTAGATGTGTTACTCCCGATCCGTACTGTCTGTGGTCTCCCGGTCAGGAAGTCTAGCAGCCAGTTACACATTGAGGTGTTCAGCCCCAGACTGTCCAGTTTAAGGATGAGCTGTTGGGGGATGATGGTGTTAAATGCCGAGCTGAAGTCGATGAACAACATTCTAACATAGGAGTCCTTCGTGTCCAGATGTGTGAGAGCTGTGTGAAGGGCAGAGGAGATGGCATCGTCGGTTGAGCGATTAGGTCGGTATGCAAATTGGAAGGGATCCAGGGAGTCAGGGAGGACAGATGTGATGCTTTTCATGACTAGCCGTTCAAAGCACTTCATCAGGATGGGGGTGAGTGCTACTGGGCGATAGTCATTGTCCTGTACATATTGCAGTTCTGACAATAAAGTTGACTTTGACTTGACTTTGACTTTTTTTATTCTTTGCTTCCTTGACAACATTTAATCGTTTAATTTCATGAAAGACTTTCATATTTAATTCCTGGCCTTCTTGTCATTCTTCTTCTTCTTCTTCTTTGGTTTTTAACGGCAGCTTGCATCCATCATTGTTGCACTACTGCCATTCTTGTCATTCTTTTTGGAGGTGAGAATTTAAGTACCGTAACGTCTTAGCAGGAAGGTCTTCGAAATATTCCGCCCACCGACTCACAACATCCCGAGTTGAGGTCAACAGCACGCCACCCCCACCATAAATGGTGTTGGTCGCGTACCGCTTTCCCCCCCGAGACGCCGGATGGTGGACCAGAATCGCCTCGAAGCCGTACGGAAGTCATTCTCCATGGCCTCTCCGAGCTCCTCCCACGCCCGAGTTTTTGCCTCAGCAACCACCCAAGCCGCATATAATCTATAATTACTAAAAACACATTTGTCACCATTTTTAAAAAGAGGAATTACTTTAGCTATTTTCATTCTGTCAGGGAAAATGCCTTTCAGAAATGACAAATTACAGATATATGTAAATGGCACAATGACATGACTTATTATTTCCTTGACTACCATCATATCCATATCTTTACAATCCTTTGATCTTTTATCAGCAATATTATTAACTATCTTCATAATTTCCTCCGCATTTGTTCCACCCAGAAACATACTACTTACACAACCCATTTTTACATTACTAACATTTATATCTACTTTAGGAATCATTGCTGGGTTTAACAAACATTTGAGGGCATACTCAGCCATGAAGATAAAATCAAACCCACAAGAAATGAAACTACCGGTAAATAATCCCCCAGTGTTCTGGGTTTTACCCTGTTAGTCCATCGCACAGCCTTTTCTGTGTCAGTGGTCTCTGCGTCTTCAATAAAGGTAACCCTGCTCTCCTTGCTGCGAAGTGTGGGGGTGATGGAGCGCCCCGGAGAAGCAGAAGGCGTAGCAACGGGTGTGGGTCTCAGGCTGCTGCGAAGGATGGACTTAGGAGTTAAAGTTGAAAAGACGGGACCAGAAGCAGCCATGGCTGGAGCTTGCTGAGAGGAAACAAGCCCATAAAAATATAACAATGTACCACAACGTTTCCTGTAGATTAAACATTTATATTTTGTTTCAATATTTGGGAAACGTTTTAAGAAGTTCATTTTGTGTACTCAGACAACCTGCGGTGTCTGTAGCAAAGTGAGTTCAGGTGATTTTCTGATGCTTTTTGGAGAAACCCAAGAGCTAGGAGGCCTGGGGGGGCCGAGAAGAGGATGAGGAGTGTGACAGGAGGGATGGACCACCAAATCCATCAGCCTGAGTCACAAGAAAACAGAAGAAAAAGGCTAAGTGTCCATATTTAAAGAGCAAAACAGTTTGGCAACCACAACGGATAGTTTACTTAAAAAAGCAAACACTGGTAACTATGAAAAGACTGTTATAACGTTTCTGTTTAAGTTTTATAATTACAAATGGAAATCCAGATTAAAGTATCAGATTAGAATGAATAACTAACTTGTGGGATGAAACAAAAAGTTAAGAGGGTTTTCTAGGATAACAGCGACGCTACACTTTCACTAAAGATCTTCTGACGCCAACACTGCAGACGGAGTCCAGCAAAATGGGGTTTATTCAGAAACAGGGACGAGCTGCTATTACAAAGGCTGCAGCTCACGCCTCAACAGAAAACGGGGTACACACGCGAGCGAACACACTGCTAACTGCCTGCTAACAACAACACGCTCTCCGACCCTTCTTCTTCGTCTCCTTTTTCTGGTCCCCCACTCCCTGCTCCTCCCCTCCCCTACCCCCACGACCAGTCCAACACATGAGGGCGGGGGTCAACAGAATCACAACAACTCAACAGAACACAGTACAACTTAACAAATACACAGAAACACTTGGACCCAAAGCAGACCCAAACACAGGGTCGTTACACTACCCCCCCTCCCCCCCACTACAGAGTCCCTCGCCCACGAGGGGACAAACAAAGTCATCAGACCATCTTGGGGCCCACCTTTTTGTATAGTATCTCTGTGATTTTTGTATAGTATCTCTGTGATTTTTGTATAGTATCTCTGTGATTTTATCATTTTATTTCTGTGATTTTATGTTTACGATTTTATTTTTCCTCTTGTGAAGCACTTGGTGACTCTCATGTCTGGGAAATGTGCTATATAAATAAAAATGACTTACTTACTTACTTACTCCTCGTCTGTTGTGGGCGAGCTTCCAGCAGCGCTCCCGACTCTGCGGCTGGGACCTCGTTCGACGGCAGTGATAAAACTTCTGGGGACGTTGGCGGACACACCCGAGACCCTGACCATTGGCCTTCTGGGGGCTGCGGTGCATACCTGCCTTGATAGGGGGCCAACCTGTCCCTGTGCAGAGCTACTCTTCTCCTGTTTTGGGGCATCTGCACTCTGTAGACCACCTCCCCCAGGCGCTCCAACACTCTGCAGGGACCCACCCACTGACTGTCCAGTTTCGGGCACCGTCCCTTCTTCCTACGAGGGTTGTGCACCCAGACCAGTTCCCCTGGAGTAAAGTGTCGGCCCATCGCTCTTACATCATAGTTCAGTTTCTGGCGCATGCCCGCTTGCTCCTGTTGCCTCAGGGCAATTGCATGGGCTGTCTCTAACCTGTCTGAGCGTGGTAGGGGGCCCATGATGTCCACGGCCACTCGCTCCATCGGGGCTCCTAAAACAAACTGTTGTAGGCGGGCGTGAGACTGACCTGTCGGCCCCTTCCGTGCTGTACAGAAGTCACAACGGCGGCAGAAGTCCTCCACATCCCTCCTGCACTGGCCCCAGTAAAACCCCTGTCGGAGGCGGCGTAGAGTCTTTGTAACGCCAAAATGTCCAGACCCAGACGCTCCATGCACGCCCTGCAGGACTACGTCTTTCAGGCCTTTTGGGACTACAGTCTGCCACCGCTCCTCACCCGTGGAGGGGTCCTTCCATGACCTCTGTAGCACCCCGTCTTCCAGACGCAGAGCCTCAAACTTGGACCACAACCTTTTAGTTGCCCGCGAGAGCCTAGCAACCTCCTCCCATGGTGGCTTCAGTTGTCTCTCCACCCACTGCAACATAGGCTGGATATCGGGGTCCTGTTCCTGTTGGTGCCTCCAGCTGTCTGTGCCGACCACCTGCAGCCCTCTGCAGATTACCGAGTCACTCTGCTGGGATCGGGCCCCCACGCCATTAGCATCCATGTCGAGGATGAAAGGGAGGGAGGGGTCTGCAGGAGCGAGGACTGGGGACTCAGTCAGAGTTTGCCGCAGACGGCCAGACGCTCCCTGGCACTGTTCAGTCCACACATAGTCTTGGTTCTTCTGGGGCACCCACACTGGGGTCATAGGACTCGCAGGTACCATTGTTGCAGCAATCTGGCTGGGCTGAGGGGAGGTGTGCTTGACAGCTGCAACCTGAGGTTCCGTGTAGCAGGCCACAGGACCCATAAGAGCGTGATCAGGAGCTGTGGGTAACAGTGGAATGAGAGGGCCCTCCTTAAAACTCCATGTCCCCACACCTAAATCCAACTGGCACCCCGCAGCCCTTAAAAAGTCCAGCCCCAATATGCACATGTCCTGCACATCTGCTACCCACACAGGGTGGGTGATAGATCGGCCACCCACATTAACAGTCATTGTCCCCCTCCCCTTCATAGGTGCCATGTCCCCTGTGACTGTGCGCAGCTGCACTGTGGTGGGTTGGATCCGAGTCCAGTCTGGTACTACATCAGGCCTCACTAGCGTTACCGTGGAGCCAGTGTCAATCAGGGCTGTGCATGGGATCCCTTCCACAGAGACTGGGACATAACAAAAGTCCCCAACACACGTGCGGCCAACCACCACAACCCTGGTTGCTTGGTCTGGGGCTGAGTCCGTTTCAAAGAAATTCTGGGCTAGGGCCCCCTGTTTGAGCTTTTGGGCCCTGCCCGCTGGCGATGAAGGTGTGGAGGTTACAGTAGGGATCTGCGATTCCTCCCTCCCACAGACCCCGTGTCATTTCCCTGCATCCTGACTGTTTTAGGACACCGCCTCAGGAGGTGTCCCGGTTGGCCACAGCCCCAACAAACAGCTGGGGGTGCGGAGGAGTCCCGCGTCAACTGTAGCGCCACTGCTCGGATCATTTCTGTCAGCTCCGAGACCCAAGCAGGTTTCTCCTGGTTCAGCTCTGCCCCCTCCGCAGATCTGCATGCCGGTGGTTGTCCTCTCAGGTCGTTTCCCGCTGCTACTCCCAGCAAACACTCTCTCTCCACTGCTAAGTCCAATGCGTCTTGCAGGGATCGGGGGTGCATCAGCTGAACCTGCACACGCAGCTCCGGTGGTGCCAGGGCTCTGATGAACTGATCTTTTGCTAGTTCATTCTGAACCCCTGACTGCATGTGTGAATAGGCTCTGCGTGTGAGGCTCTCAATGTCATTAGCCAAAGCACGCAGGGGTTCACCCGGCAACCTGCTCCTGTTGCAGAGTTTATTTTTAAAAATGTCTGGTTGCACACATTGTCCAAACCGCCTCTTTAAAGCTCCAACTAGTGCATCATAGTCTTTTCTGTCCTCTGAGCTTAACAACAACAGGCAGTCCAGTGCATCATCTTGTAGACAGAGAGCCAGCTGCAGGGCTTTATGCTCAGCTGTCCACCTCCCTGCATGAGCCAGCAGCTCAAACTGTGCATGGAAGGCCTCCCAGCTGGACCTACCAGAGTACTTGGGCGTCTTCAACGGGACGGTGACGTTTTGGACGACGTAACTGTCATGGCTGCCGCCATGTGAGGCTTTTGGCGCGCTTGGAGAAAATGGCGTCGACGGACCCGCCCCCCCGCCGGTACTCAGTCCTGCTTCGGCAGCCATGCTCGCTGCAGAGCTGCGCAGAGCAGCCATCACCTGAGTTATTTTAGCGAACTCCTCTCTCCGGGCCTCCTCTTCCTCTTCTCCCTCCGCTTTAAGCTTCACTCGGGAGAACGCTCCGTCCATAATGCTGTCGCGGGTGGAGGCGACGAGCCAGTAGTACTCACTCAGCTCGGTAGCGTTGGTTTACTTCTGACACCAATGTAATGACGCCAACACTGCAGACGGAGTCCAGCCAAACGGGGTTTATTCAGAAACAGGGACGAGCTGCTATTACCGAGGCTGCAGCTCACGCCTCAAAAGAAAACGCGGTACACACGCGAGCGAACACACTGCTAGCTGCCTGCTAACAACAACACACTCCGGCTCTTCTTCTTCGTCTCTCTTTTCCCGGACCCTCCTCCCTGCTCCTACCCCTCCCCTACCCCCACGACCAGTCCAACACATGAGGGCGGGGGTCAGCAGAATCACAACAGCTCAACACAACTGATCAAATACACAGAAATACTTGGACCCAAAGCAGAACCAACACCGGGTCGTTACAATATTTATATCTTTTTCATACTCCCAAAAAAACTATGGAAAACATGTCGTAGTTTATAGCCACTTATAGCCTGGACAACGACTCCTGTTTATACTCCATGCTCTGACTGTCATGGTTGATAAAGCCCTAACTACTGATGTGCCAGAACATCACTTCAGACATGACCTTCCATTTGGTATTCGCTCTTTTACTGGATCAGCTGGTCTTTCGTATTACAGCCCTAACTACTGATGTGCCAGAACATCACTTCAGACATGACCTTCCATTTGGTATTCGCTCTTTTACTGGATCAGCTGGTCTTTCGTATTACAGCCAGTGTTGCCAGATTGGGCGGTTTACCGCCAATTGGGCAGTTTTCATTCTCTATTTAAAAATAATAATTAAAAATTACTTTGGGCAGGTGGGGATCATTTGGGCAGATTTGGAGGAAGATCGGTGGATGTTAAGTTAACTACTGTATTAAACACATTTCAAACAATCATTCATCATTATTTCATAGTAAGGCTCCCCTGACCTTTCTCCATCACTGATTGGCTATTGTCATCTGCCAGGGCGTTCACAACAGAGAACTGGTGAGGCAGTTTCAGTAGATAGACACCTCGTTGAGTGTGCTGACCTGTNTCAGCACTTAGAAAAATTTCAACAAGCAAAGCATTCTGATCCCTCCCCCTCAGAGCCATATATGGCTCTGCCCCCTTGTGGTCTGTTGAAATTCAAATTCAAGCTCTGTTTTTATTGGCTGATTCAAATTCAAGCTCGGTTTTTATTGGCTGGTTACAAACTTTGTTTTTATTGGCTGGAAAATGGCGGGTCACTTTTTCTTTTTAGAAATGCTTATTTACCACCTGGAGAAGCAAGGGGACAATATTTTTTTTTTGTTTTTTTCAGAGATTACCTCTCTAACATCAATCTAGTGACAGAGTGAAGAAATATGTTAAAAATATATTGTTAGAAAAGTTACATATAGCAGCTTTAAGCTCCTTTATTGTCATAAACATCACATGTGGTGCATGAGGTGGAACAAAATTGTGCACTCAGGGTCCCAGTTACCAACAATAGCAAAAATATAAAGTATAAAAAGAGACAGTATATGAGATATACACTAAGATGGGCTGTAAACAAATGTGAAACAATATGCTAAAGACTAAATACTAATAATGTAAAATAATATGGCATATTAAATCAAACATTAGTCTAGTGAGATACAGTATGAATAAATATGCAGCGTCAAGCAAAAGTGTAGAGGTTTAATATTAGCAAATGTAGCATGTTGGTTTTGTTGGTTTATATTTATATCTTTTTCATACTCCCAAAAAAACTATGGAAAACATGTCGTAGTTTATAGCCACTTATAGCCTGGACAACGACTCCTGTTTATACTCCATGCTCTGACTGTCATGGTTGATAAAGCCCTAACTACTGATGTGCCAGAACATCACTTCAGACATGACCTTCCATTTGGTATTCGCTCTTTTACTGGATCAGCTGGTCTTTCGTATTACAGGCAGTGTTGCCAGATTGGGCGGTTTACCACCAATTGGGCGGTTTTCATTATCTATTTAAAAATAATAATAATTAAAAATTACTTTGGGCGGGTGGGGATCATTTGGGCAGATTTGGAGGTAGATTGGCGGTTTTTAAGTTAACTATTAAACACATTTCAAACAATCATTCATTATTATTTCATAGCAAAGCTCTCCTGACCTTTCTCCATCACTGATTGGCTATTGTCATCTGCCAGGGCGTTCACATGGTAAATGGTAAAATGGTAAATGGAGCTTATTTATATAGCGCTTTCTAGCCCCCTGTGAGGAGCCCCAAAGCGCTTTACAATACCAACCATCCACCCATTCATACAGTCACGCATTCATACACCGGTAGCGGCAGACTGCCATCCAAGGCGCCTTTCCAGTCCTACCGGGAGCAACTCAGGGTTAAGTGTCTTGCCCAGGGACACAACGACACATGGTGTGGGGAACCGGGATTCGAACCTCCAACCTTCCGATCTGGGGACGACTGCCATTACCACTACGCCACAGCCGCCCCCAGCCGTGTTCACAACAGAGAACTGGTGAGGTAGTTTCAGTAGATAGACGCCTCTTTGAGTGTGCTGACCTGTTGCAGGAGAAGGTGGGGTTGCGGCGGTCCGTCGGAGCGGACGGCGGACGCCATATTGGATGTGGCAGAACTGCTGGTCAACTAATACAAGGAAATACCATACCATACCATACCATACCATTTTATTTATAAAGCACTTTAAACAGGAACAAGTCCACACCAAAGTGCTGGACAAACAAACACGCAACAGGCAACACAGACAATGAAGTACAACACGAAAAACATAAAAACATTGCAGATCATAAATCAAACGATCCAATACAAATCAGCTGGCATTGAAAGCAATGGAGTAGTAGTGAGTTTTTAACCGGGATTTGAAAACCGAGAGGGAGGGGGCCTGTTTGATGAGCAGCGGTAACTCGTTCCAGAGTCTTGGGCCTGCTACAGAGAACGCCCTGTCACCCCTGCGCTTAAGGCGAGTTTCTGGAACTATTAAGAGTACCTGATCCTCTGACCTCAAAGCACGTGGAGGGACATATGGGTGTATCAGATCCGAGAGATAGGCGGGGGCGAGACTGTTCAGCGATTTGTAGACATACATGAGAATTTTGAATTGGATTCGAAGATGAACCGGTAGCCAGTGAAGGGAGGCCAAGACTGGTGTAATGTGCTCTCTTTTGCGTGTGCTGGTTAAAAATCGGGCAGCTGCGTTCTGAACCAGTTGTAATCGTGCAATGGTGGCTTGACTGACGCCAAACAGAAGTGAATTGCAGTAATCAGCCTAGATGTAATGAATGCGTGAATCACTGTCTCCAGGTGCTTTTTGGATAATATGGGCTTCAGCTTAGACAGACGCCTCAGCTGGAAAAAACAGGATTTGACGATCATGTTTACATGACTGTTGAGTTTCATGGAAGGATCCATTATCACTCCCAGATTTTTGACTTTTTGTTTTTCGGACAGGGGTAGAGCAGACAGGTCAATGCAGTGGTTTGAGGTTGTGTCATTGGGAAGGAACAATATGGCTTCAGACTTCTTATCATTGAAGCTTAAGAAATTTAAAGCCATCCAGTCCCTGATGTCAGCCAGGCAGTCGAGCAGAGGTTGAATAGAGCCTGTACCATTTTGTCTTAGGGGGAAGTAGATTTGACAGTCATCAGCGTAGAAGTGGAAAGGTATATTGTGTTTCCGGAAAATAGCACCGAGTGGCAGCAGGTATAAGGAGAACAAGAGAGGACCCAGGATGGACCCCTGCGGAACCCCCCATTTAAGAGCCGCCACTGCAGAAGTAAAATCATTGATGGACACACAAAAAGACCTGTCAGAGAAACTGACAACTTCAGAGAGAACTTCATAAAGCACTGTTGTACAAAGTGTCATTCACACATACTAATATATTTGGAAAACTAACAGGCAGCAAAGACAACATTTGCAACTTTTAATGTGATTATTAAAAATGTTTACTCCAACATTCTTTTGAGTGTTTACAACTACTAATGTGTGTAACACTATTACTGTGGTGATAAATATAGAAATATTCATATTGAACATTTAATCTGTGTCTATAATAACCGGATCCTGAAATGTGACGTGTTGATTTTCTGAATAAAGAGCACAAACGTTTACGTTTAACTGATTTTGATTAATCACAATGATTAATCAATTATTGAATGTCGCAAATGAAGTAAAATATCTTGGCCATGTGTTGACAGACCGTTTGTCTGATGACGAGGACATTTACCGTCAGGTTCGTATGATATATGCTCAGGCAAATATCCTTGCTCGTAAGTTTGGATTCTGTTCTGATGAAGTGAAAATGAACTTGTTTAGATCATATTGTACATTACTGTATACGGCACATTTGTTGTGCAATTTTTAAAAAGCCAGTCTTCATAGATTGAAGGTGGCTTATAATGATGCACTAAGACTTTTTTTAAATAAGCCCAGATGGACCAGTGCCAGTGAACTGTTTGTATCTGGTCGTGTTAGCACTTTGATGGCTGTTTTAAGAAAGTTTATGTATAAATTTATTTGTCGTTTAAATAAGTCTAATAATAGAATTAGTCTACTGTTGACTAGTGTTAAATATAGTGCAGTGAAATACTCATCTGTGCTTTGGAGACATTGGTATGATTGTCTCCTGAATGGTTAGATACTTTTTCTATTGTACTTTTTATTTTTTATTTATTTTTTTCTATTTTATTTTATCATATTTGTTATATCTTATGTAAATTGGACTCTGAGTCTGTAATAAAGCTATCTATCTATAAGCATATAAAAACCAATACTGTATATCTTTACAGGGGGTGG
>JBBPBX010010129.1:0-21755 GCA_038048925.1 Garcialebias charrua | reverse complement strand
TTTGATTTTTGATTTGATTTGATGTTTATTCATTCATTTTAAAAGAACAATACAAGACAGTTTCATCAGATACAAGAATACAAGTAGGATAAAATGAAGGGAGCAGAAAGAAGATGAAATCTTATTATATCTGCCCCTTATTTCACAGTTTGTTCAACCAATGATAACCTTCAAACTACATCACAAAATGAATAATTCTACTTAATTTTACTAACTGTAATACACAAACTACATCACAAAATGAATAATTCTACTTAATTTATCTAACTGTAATACACAAACTACATCACAAAATGAATAATTCTACTTAATTTTTCTAACTGTAATACACAAACTACATCACAAAATGAATAATTCTACTTAATTTTTCTAACTGTAATACACAAACTACATCACAAAATGAATAACTCTACTTAATTTTTCTAACTGTAATACACAACACACTAAGCTACATCATCAGTCAACATAAGTGTAATATACAAACACACTAAGTTACATCATATATAGTTTTTGAGCAAGTCCTTTTTGACCTTTTTCTTAAATGTATACATTGATTTTGCATTTTTAACATCACTCTCCAGAGCATTCCACAATCGAACTCCCTGAATTGAGGTAGACCGTCCCTTTAAGCTGGTTCTGAATTGTGGTTTGATGAATATCTCTGTCCCTTTGAGATTGTAATCACTTTGTCTTTTTATAAAATTTCTTTGGATATTTAGAGGTAATGTGTTATTATGAGCCCTATACATAACTGATAAAATACTATATTCAACCAATTCCTGGAATTTCAATAAATTTAGCTGAAGAAACAAGGTGTTTGATGGGTGACTGAAATTTTTTCTGGTGATATATATACAAGACATTTAGACATTGAAATAACAGTATTAAATTAGTGTGCATTGAGAAGCCTGATTGCTACAGGGATAAATGAGTTTTTCAATCTGTTTGTTCTACACCTGGGTTGACCTGCGTCCAGATGGAAGCAACCTGAACTCGTCATGGAGTGGGTGATCAGGATTTGCCAGAACAACAACAAGCTTCAGTGGGAAATAGCAGGACTTCGAGTGATTCTGTCACTGTTCATCTATAATGTACATCGTCAAGTCAAATCTCTGCACAAAATATTTGATCGTTTTATATTTCTAGAAAGCAGAAATGAGAACTTTCCCTTTCTCAACTAGAACTGCTGATCATGTGTCTCATCCTGTCACGTAAAGAAAATGTATAAGGAACAAGCAGGGATTTAAAAGTGTTTCTGTGCCAAACCAGTAGCTTTTCCAATCACCTTTACTAAAACAAATAACAGATTCACAGAAAAATCAAATAAACTCGGCAAATTCAATACAATCTAACTTTGTTAGTACCTTACACACAACAGCAGATTCAAGTGCTGTACAGGATCAACATTAAAACAAGACTCATGCAAAATACAATTAAAAACACAAGTCAAATAAAACCAGGTCATAAAAAAATAAAATACATGAATTCTGATCAAACAATGAATTAAATAAAACAAACAATAAAATCTACAAAAAATAAAATCTGGTAAAATTTAATAAAAAAAATAAACCTTTACAAGTTATTGAAAGCCAAAGAAACAAGTTGGTTTTAAGACGAGTTTTAAAAACATAATGAAGAGCGGGAGCAGCTGGTCAAGTTCAAGTTTGTCATTTGCATCACATGTGGTACATGAGGTGGAACGTAATTATGTACTTGGGGTCACATTTGCAAAAATAACAACAACAAAAAAAAGTATAAAAGAGACAATATATATAAGGATCTAAGATATACAGTAAAATATACAGCATGCTAAACCAACGCCAAACAACACTCTAAAAGATCTAACATATATGCCAAACTCTAATGTAAAACAATATGACACAACAACAGCAGCCTGAACATGAGTCTGTGGTGAGCAGATGGATAATGAATATAGCAGCATAAGATAATCAGCAGCATGAGATCAGCAGCCCAGATAATGTGATGATGTCAGGTGATCCGAGTGAGCCAGAGGGCAACACTTCAGGGAGGTATAGGGTTGGGTAAAGCCTTTCTAAGATTTAAAAACAAATAAAATAATTTTAAATGGATCCTATGCCATCCAATTCCACCCTGTCACGGGCAGCCAGTGGAGTGAGGATAAAATGGGGAGATTGCTCATGTTTACATGTGCCAGTTAAAAGCCTCGCTGCTGCATGCTGGACCCTCTGCAGGTGGGCAGGACCCACTAATCCCCAGATAAAGTCTGTTACAGTAATCCAGGCAGGTACCCTACATAATTATCAAAAAACACATACATTTGGGAGCCATAATGAAGGGAAAAAATAGTTAATTTCCTACTAATATGCTGGTGAAGCCGTTTCTCCGTCCCTCCTCCGTATTCTCTATTGCGTTTATGTCGTAAAACCGCCGTCCAGCTCGGTCCATCCTCCGTATTTGTTTACGACGTAAAACCGCGTTCACAGTACACACAGTAACAGTAAGTTGTACTATGTACAGTTTTGTTTTGTTTTTTTGAATGTCCAGAGGACCAGACTTAGGTTTTTTAGAGAGTACAAGGCAGAATTCCTCCGCAGCTACATTTACGAAGTAAAACCGGAAACTGCGTAACTCGGCTTTTCAAAATAAATGTTCAAAATATACATATACTGTATACAGTGTATACATATATTTTTTTAATTATTTTTTTAATGGGAGATGCGTCGTAACCGTGAAACGTCGTAACTCAAGACCGTCGTAAGTTGAGGACTACCTGTAGTTTTATTTTATCTTATTTATGTTCTGGATCTAATTCATGTCCTAAATTTTTCACTTTCAATTTGCTGTACTGATTGAAACCTAGATCTACAGGGGAGGGCCCAGCAGTACGTCCAAAAAACCCATCTCAGTGTTGGTTTAGTTAAAACTCTAAAAGCTAAGTGCCGTCCAGGCCTTTAAGTCCTCAAGACACCCAAGAGGCAGCTCAATTGAATAGGGGTTGAATTTTTTTTTTTAAAGAAGGACATAAATCTGACTGTCATCTGCATAACAACAAAATTAAATGTTGTGCTTGCAAATGGACACGTAAGAACTTGCACATGTTCCAAGTTTATGGTTCAGTTTCAACTATTCCAGTTGAAACTGAACCTTAAACTTGTAAATATTTAAGTGCAAGCTCTTTATTTTATTTTTGTGTAAACTCATGTTTCACACAAATACATTTAAAGCTAATTATTATGGGTATTTTTCTGTATTCTCACTGTATATTTAAACACGAAAGACATCTTGAATACCACATGGTAGTAGGCCTGTCGCGATAAACAAATCAATTAATCGCATGCCAAATGAAAATTATCGACCTCATTTTCATTTATCGTTTCTTCCTTTCTGAAGACACTGGATGACAAAAAACTCAACTCCGGTGCTCTTCACTGACCCGTCCCTTTCTCTTGTCTCTTTAAAATCCATCTTAACAATCCAAAATCATGTGTTTGGATTGTTAAGGGCGCTTTCGGGCTGCTCACTGCACCACCTGGAAGGTGGTTGGGTTAAATGCAGAGACGAATTTCGTCTGTGTATGGGAAACATACGCAGATGACAGGAAAAGACATTATTATTATTATTATTATTATTATTAAAAGCAGTTAAACTGAGAAGCTAAGCTACAAGCTAAGCTAACAGGCCGACCTTGGGGAAAAAACCTCCGTCTTGTCAAAGTTCCAAAATTCACAGTTGAAACCCGTGCCTTCGTGTAAAAAGTTGTTTTTCTCAGCAAAACGAAGCTCAAAACTTGTTTACTGATTTTTTATTAAAAGCTTTGTGTGAAAAATGCTGTGCTAAAGAACCCAAACTGCATCAAGCATCTGACATTTTGAGAACCGAAAAGAGACAGCCCATGTCACGTCGAGGGGCCTCCCTCCCATTTTTCTTAAAGAGACACGCTGCTCGCTCCCTCACTATCCATCCTTATGTTCAAACAGTCTTATACTGCCATCAGGTGGTCGCAAAACTGGTACTACACGCAAAACAAATTAAACATTTCTTCTTAAATTTGACAATACTGTAATGACTAAAGGCTCAAGTATAGCTCTGCGTACGTCCATACGTGTATCCGTACGCGCGTGCTGTACGCAGGCAGTTCACCCGCACACCCCAACGTACGTTCTCGCGTACATTCTTGCGTTTTCGCACCAAATTCTTGAAGTCATTTGAGCAGCTGCAGCGCAGAGCGTTTACCTACGGGACAAATTGAGGTCGCTGATTGGTCATTTGCTGACACGCCTACTGCATTGATTGACAGGTCGGGGGGGGAGGAACGGGGGCTGGCAGCTCCAGCCGCAGTGGTGTTCTGTGTTTATATGTTAATAAAAAGTTCTAAAAAAACAGGGAGCGCTGGTCCTGCAGCCCACACATCAGACCAGCACACCAGGAAATCTCCAGACCCTCCCGCAGCCACGCTGGACCTGAGTTTAATTCGCTCGTGACAAATTCGTTCATTTCTCATCATTTCAGTCATGGAGTCAACGGAGGAGGAAGCGATCACTTGCCTTTTGGCAAAAAAACAAAAGAAAAGGCCAGATCAAGGATGAAGAAGGGAAATTTAATACATTTGTGTCTCATACAAAACAGACCCGTGCCGGGCAGTATATTGTGCGACAACGCGTTTGCGTACGCGGTCGTAAAATTTGAGCTTTGCGCGTACATGCCCTGCGCGGATACGCTTGTACCTCTGCGTAGTACGTGCGTACAGCTGCGTATGGACGTACGCAGAGCTATACGGGAGTCTTAATTATTGTCAAATTTCAAACAATATTATCGTTTATCGCAATCATTTCTGAGACAATTAATCACCCAGCAAAATTTGTTATCGTGACAGGCCTACAACATGGCTGAAAAAAGTCCTAAGGGTTAAAAAAAAAAACTAATGTTGAAAACTGTAAAGAAAAAAACGAAGTTTTTCTGTAAACTGAGCTGCAGGGATGATTTAGGGAAAAGTAAAGACGTTAAAAATACAATATAGTAACAAATGTTTTAATGTTTAAGGATTTGTCTTGTACCTTTGGTATGTTACATTAACTTAGATGCATCTTGTTCCCAGGGACTTAATTTTTACCTGTATTCCATCATATTGTCACACCTTTGCTAAAAAACTAGTCTTAATTCCAAATCAAAGCCGTAATAAAGAAAAAAGTCCATGTTAAAAACACGTGAACATTAAAGCATACACAGTTGTTCTGAAATGGTGTAAATTATAACATTTCTACTTTAGTGTTCATTCTGATCTGAGTACCCCTGATCTTTTCTTGTTTTGTATTTAAGATATTTGGAAAAATCTTTATTCGTACAGGTAGTCCTCGACTTACGACGGCCTCGAGTTACGACGTTTCGCGGTTACCTCCCATAAAATTAAAACAAATACTGTATATATATTTGATTTGATTTTTGATTTTATCATGTCCTGGACGACTGAGAATCTTCACCAGCATACTGTATATATATATATTTTTTGAAATTTTTATTTTGAAAAGCTGAGTTACGCAGTTTCCGGCAGTTTCCGGTTTTACTAGCTGCGGAGGCTACAGCTGCCCTGTAGCTTAGTCTGGTCCTCTGGACATTCAAAAAACAAAACAAAACTGTACATAGTACAACTTACTGTTACTGTGTGTACTGTGAACACGGTTTTACGTCGTAAATGAATACGTACGGAGGATGGACCGAGCTGCACAGCGGTTTTACGACGTAAACGCAATGGAGAATACGGAGGAGAGACGGAGGAACGGCTTCACCAGCATACCAGTAGGTTATTAACTCTTTTTCCCTTCATTATGGCTCCCAAATGTATGTGTGTTTTGATAATTATGTAAGGTACTGTGTTAGGATAGGCTTAGTGCTTGGTAAAATACAGTAAGTATAAGGTGAAGTATTTACGTATGTTCCGACTTACGTCGAAATTCGATTTACGACGCAGCGTAGGAATGGATCTCTGTCGTAAGTCGAGGACTACCTGTACTTATAATATTTGGTTTTGTTTAATATGTTCCTATTGGTTTATACAAAGTATTCTCTTTACCAAATATGATAGCCTGCATGTTAAAACTAACTGAAAAAATTTCAAAAGCTAGCTTTACAAAGTTGGAACACCATAACATAATTGGATTTTACAGTTGGTGGTTTTACACGAGCGTGAAACTCCTACATAAGATTAGATTAGCTGGTTCATAAGTCATGCACACCTTCAGCAGAGCAGTAAAGTGACAGATATTTCCATGTTGGCACAAAAGTCATCACAGTGAAAGGGTAATGTACTTTCATCTGGAAATATATGCGTGAGATCATGTTTCTCTTTTCTATGTATTTAGTTTCTCCCTTTACCAGGAAATCTGCACATTCACACATGGGTCTCCTACAGCGAGGACTATACAGTGTGTCACACACACCTAACAAGGCCCTTTAGAGTTGCCAGTGTCCTCCTCGGGGACTCGGAGTGGTAATTGCTACCTTCTTCCCACAGCTCACTAATGAGCACGAGGTCATTCCTCGCTCTGCTCTGAAATATCTCACTGTCTATACCCCACAATCCCATTGTCTAGGAAACGAAGAATTCTTTAAAGGCTTGATAAACCTCCAGTGAATTCAGTCAGCTCTCCGTTGTCACACAGGATTACCTGAGATCCATCACAGCTGAGAGCAGTTTGTGCTGCCGAATTCAAAATGCTTTGCAAATATGAAACACATTCAGGAGTTGGAAAAAAAGTCCAGTTTGTAAGAAGTAAAACCTGGCTACTTCACAATTTATAGAACTCAACGTCTTCTTTTAAAGACAAGCTGATCGTGCAGCTCTGCTCCTTTGGCTGTAGCCACGGAGACATGAAAGTCCCTCCATGTCGGCGCCAAGAGACACTGCAGCACGTCTCACTGGACCGAATCTGTCCTCAGAGTTACACCAGTTAATTCTCTTTGACTCTTTTAACTGTGACCCTCATACAAAACATCACTTATCTGAAATACTTAAGTACATTCTTACCTATGCTTACCCACACTGACTGGGTATACCAGTTGTATCAGGTGCATATCAGGGACTAACTGTATAATGACCCAATACTATTTGGTACATACCCAATAACTACCCAGTACATGTCACGTAATTACCAAGTATGTACCCAGACATGTACCTGAAACATACCAGGCAAATACCCAGTTTGTACTATGTGAGTTCCAGTTATGTGCCAGGTATTTATTTGGTAAAAACCAGTACTGGGAAGAACCAGCCATGTACCTGATGCATACACTTTATGTATCTGGTTGTATCATGTAAAGACTACCCAGTATTCTTAAAAATGTAATGCTATTGCAGATGACAAATTAAAATGAACTACCGGTAGATTAAAAAACATGGAAAAATTAAGATTAATGCACAAATAAAGACAAATTATCACTTTTACTTGTTGCTGGTAACCTAAAACAGTTGACTGCACCATCCATCCATTTATCCACCCAACAAAATATTAGTTTTTTAAAGTACCCGGTAAATTTACTTGTAGTAAAATTACATCTACTGTTCAATCTTGAAGACAAGTGAGCATTACAATAGGATAATCCTCTATTTTTTTTTTCAATTCAGTTTATTTATATAACGCCAAGTCACATCAGAAGTCATCTCAGGGCACTGAACAGAATATTCATATGTAAAATAAGTTAACAGAAACATCCATATATAAAAAATAATAACTTAAGACTTTATCTAAGGAGCAGACTGCTTTGAATTTAACTCCATCACAGAACTCTCATCTTGAGCAAGCATGAAGGCGACAGTAGAAAGAAAAACTCCCTCACGAGGAAGAAACCTTTAGCAGAACCAGGCTCAGGACAAGCGGCCATCTGCTTCGACTGGCTGGGTTTGAGAGGAACAGATACACAATGGCAGGTGAAGGATCACATGTTAAGATAAAAATAGTATCAAATGAAAATGATTCAATTTTAACAATTCATTTAAGGAAATGAGGTCAATTTGTCCTCCAGTAGTCTAAGCCTATAGCAGCATAACTAAGGGACAGCTCAGAAAAACCCAAGCCACCTGTAACTATAGGATGCATCAGAAAGAAAGGTCTTAAGCCAAATCTTAAAAACAGACAGTGTCAACCTCATGGATGAAAACTGTAAGTTGGTTCTACAAGAGAGGAGCCTGATAACGGAAAGCTCCGCCTCCCGTTTTAGAAACTCTAGGAACCATAAGTAAACCTGCAGTCTGAAAGTGACATGCTCTATTAGTATGGAATGAACTGACTGTGACTATATTTAAATCTGGATCCAAACTGGATTTGTGATTTGGTGTCCTGAGATGACTACCGTATTTTCCAGAATATAGGTCACGGCTTTTTATCATTTTTGCATGCCCTGCGACCTATATTCAGGTGCGACCTATTTATGGCTTTTTATAAAATAAGCTGATTTGTAATCATTTATTAACAAAAATTAAACTGAGACACACTCTTACAATAATGTCAGCTAACAAATATATTTTTTAGGTGTTTATCCTGCTAAAATTATTCATTTATTAAAGAAAAGTTCAGCTCAGACACATATTTGCTATAATTTTTATCAAACAAATAATTGTTTTTAAGTGTTAATCTTCTTAAAAGCCTTGCTGTGCGCTCCTGTGGCAGACATTTGCAGCAGAGCTAAACACGGTCCACATTTTGAGTGCTGGGCAGCGCTAATCCAAAAATTAGTTCCGCTATTTCTAAAGCACTTATTGATTTATTTAGGTCCACAATTTCAAAAGCACTTATGTATTACCAATGCTAGCGGACGCTAATGCTAACACGCTAACCGCCATTTTGAAGAGGGCAACTGGCGAAATATTTTTTTAATCCAGCAGATTTGACCATTTGAACCGGTTAAGCTCAGAAAAACCTTGTGCTATAGCACAAGGTTTTTCTGAGCTTAACCGGTTCAAATGGTCAAAAAAAATTATTTCGCCAGTTGCCCTCTTCAAAATGGCGGCCGCCATTTTGAAGAGGACAAATGGCGAAATAATTTTTTTAATCCAGCAGATTTGACCATTTGAACCGGTTAAGCTCAGAAAAACCTTGTGCTATAAAGTCAGATAAGAAATATATTTTTTCTCAGCAAAGAAATAATTGTTTTTACCGTGTTTTCATGGAAAGTCCTTATCTTCTGTGGCCGTCGCGGCCGCCATTTTGAAGAGGGCAGTGGAGAAATACTTTTAAAAATCCAGACGCGTCGCGTAGGCCGCTGAGAAACATCCATAAGTTCACCCTCCATGTTAAAAACTCTTCGTCTGACTCTTCGAAAACAAGCAATAAGGCTGCAGAGTAACACACTGGCTGCTAACTGAGAGCGCTCGCTCTAGTAAAGAGACTGAGGGGACGCTTTTTTGTCACGGACCACATCCGGCGCTGACAGGATATGGTCTGTTAGCAGTCGTCCGGGCCTGTAAATAAGTTTTTTCGGTTTTACTGATAGATAATTAGTTATTAGCGGTACTGCATTTTAAATAAAAATAGCGCAAATCCGCGTATGAATTATAAAAGTTAGTTAATCCGCTGTAAAGCTAACAGATTATTTAGCTACGCTATAAGCGGATTAGCGCATTAGCGCTCCCTAGCGGTCGGAGGCCCACCACTGGGTGCGACCTATATTCAAGTGCAACCTATACATGGATTTTTTCCAATTCTTTGGCAATAATTGGACAATGCGACCTATACAGGTAGTCCCCGATTTACGAGCGCTCTGATCTGCGAGGTTCCAGACTTACGAGCTGCACATTTTTGGAAAAAACGAAAAAAATACTGAGTTTTCATGTGTTTTTTCACTACAGTTAGTTAGTTAAGCATATAAACACACGTTTCCGATCATTTTTATGCACTCAAAAGTAGTTTTTAGATGAAAATAGAGTGTTTTTAGGCGCGCTAGCGAAAACCGTTCCAATTTACGAGCGGATTTCCGGATTTACGAGAGAAATGGCGGCCGTTCCAAATTACGAGATTTCCGGTTTACGAGCGCCTCGTTGTAACGGATCTCGCTCGTAAATCGGGGACTACCTGTATTCGGGTGCCACCTATATTCCAGAAAATAGGGTAGTTGGCACAAAGCCTGAAATGACGTACACGTCTGACTCTCTTACAAAGAAGTTGATGTGTTTCTCTTTATGTAACACTCTCTTATAGGACTTTTGCTATGTACTGGGGCTTTGAATTTTTTTGAAATAAACGAGAATAGAATAAAACATGCTAGAGGACATAAACAGAAATGAACAAGATGTTTATTTCCTGATAAATGTTTTTGTTTTGATGTAGATAAGTCAATGTCACATCATCATATTAAAATAATTCATGTCAAGCCGTCAATAGCATTTCCTGGGTCTTGTTTTATTTCCCTTGTTTTGCTGCTTCCAACCCCACCACCCCTCTACCCCTTCCTGGAATACGCCGACCGGCCTAATCACAGGAACCGACCCAGGCTAGAGGTGCATGCCTTTGCACATGGCAGCACAAATTAAAACATCTCCTGCCACCCGCCTCTCTAATTCCCTGGCACTATGCCCTGGCCAGTCCCTCAAATTACAACCTGGCCTCCATGTAGGGTAGCCAGCATGGGGCAAGCCATCTTATTGACACAGAGCCCCTCCCTGAACTCCTTAAGTCAATAACTGTGTATCTCTGGGCGCATGCATTTGGCGAGCTGCATGAGGGCTCACATTCATTGTTGAAGATAGAAGCTGAAAGACTGCATTTTCCCCGTTCAGCTACCATTGACAGTTTTACCTTTTTTCAGATGCACTGTGCCCCCTTTTGAACACAGGTCTTGGCCTTGCTCTCATTAAAACACTCATTAGTGTTTGGACCTTACCAGAGAATAATTGTAAGAAATGAAAACGGCAGATTTAGATTTTACCATCTGAGAATGATGCTTCTTTTGGTCAATTACATGAACACAACTGCACAATCCAATAACCAAAATACTAGTGCAGAGTATGTAATTAGTATAAATACAAATCTGGATAAATAGTGTACTTTATTTGTTGTGAGGACCTCTTTCACATCTCTCACACACAGTGTTTTTCTATCATGGTCAGTGAACACAGAGTAATTTAACGTTTAGGGTTTTTGCCTTGAAAGCTGCAGCATGCAAACTTAAAGGGCTGAATATCATATCATCAATTTTCATTTAATAGACATTCAGCTTGTCATCCTTGGCCAATGTTGTCCTCATAAGTAATTCGAGTGATGATCACAAATGAACCAGAGTAAAAAAAAAAATATGTTGGACAACACAGTGTACAATTTGTACATATTACTAAGATGAAAGGAAAAATACAATAAAATCAAGTTTAGTATCTGTAGCTACATTTTTTATGAAAAAACAAACACGTGGAGATGTGTTAAATATATCTCAGTGATGTGCAGTTCTTATAAACTACATTCAGTTGAAGTGGGCCATAGACTGACATTTTTAATGTTTACAGTATATATATGATTTTTTTCAAAGAATACCTTAATAATTTATATTTATTTCACTAATACTAACAAAAATAAATACAAAGCCAACCAAAGACGAGTGAAACATTGAATAGAACACCTAATAAACAGTGTACAGGTCAGTAGTGTGATATGTGTTTTAGAAAGGCTGAGTCTTAGCAAGAGTTTGTCACCTCAGGGAGGATTGTGCTTATTTCAGCAATGCAAAGCCAAAAAATACATGTAGAACAACATCAGAATTATAATTTCTCTATGGCCAGTGAAACAAGTACAACTAAATAAAATGTTTTGCTTACGGTGTCAAATGATATATAATAGATTTTTTTTTAAAGAAAGAGAAAAAGAAAAACACAAGATTTACAAGATTTTAAAGAACAGTCACACAGAACAGTGCACTATTTCACATTAAGGAATTATTGCACCTGGCTATTGCACATCTGCACATGGTTATTGCACAAACATTATTTGCACTGAAGGTGCATTTAATGCCCCGATGGCTGTGGGATAAAAGCTATTCTCAGACTATTTGTCCTTGTTTTAATGCTCTTACCTCCTGCCTGATGGCAGTGGTTGGAACACAGTGTGACCTGGGTGCGATGTGTCTTTTAAAACGTTTGTAGCTTTCCTGAAACAGCGAGAGCTGTGTGGTTCCAGGACTGTAGGTAGAGAAAGAGGCTGGGTACTAAACTGGTTCATCTCCAATTCAAACCTGTATGTTTTAGGGGGAGAAAAACAACATACAGTACATCCATTATCTAAAAAAGCTAAGTCTGGTCCTCTGGACATAAAAAAAAAAAACTGTAGAAACATTTCGTCTTTTGTCCGAAAGACTTCTTCAGTCTGAGAAACTGTATTCAGCTCAGTCTTATAAATAGCACAATCTCACAGTGGCTCAACCAGTTGGCTGATGACAGCCTGAAACCAGCTGCTCACATGATCAAGGAGGACCATCAGCCTAACGTTGGATGCATCATTAACACCCACAGGGTGCAAATGATCCATCCATTTTTGTGTGGCCCTGTGATGGACTTGCGAACTGTCCAGGGTGTACCCCGCCCCTCGCACAGTGATTGCTGGACATGGGCACCGGCGACCCCCGTGACCCAAAATGGAAGAAGCTGATAAAAGATAATGGATGGATGGATGGATGGATGGATGGATGAAAAGGTTGGTTCCTGATAAACATTTAAAAGCATGATTTAAATTAACATGATCAAAGCTGGATGGACAGCCAATGGCAGCCTATGACATAAATTCCCATCCTCAAAGCAAATGACGATGAGGCCTTTTCTCCTCAGAAGACACATTTTAACAGCTGTTACGTGCCAGGCACATTGGCCTTAAAGCCAGGGTATGTAACATTGTAATGTAGTCTGTAACTTTTCAAACAATATATTTTTAACATATTTCTTCACTCTGTCACTATCTACTGACAAACTGATGTTAGACAAAGTAATCTCTGAAAAAAACTATAGTCCCCTTGCTTCTCTATCAGCATTTATAAAAACACTGAAAACACAGAGTGACCAGGACACTGACAGCCAATAAAAACAGAGTTGTTTGTCACGCCCCAACCCACGCCCCCACCTGTCCCAGCCGCAGCTCGTTCTCATTCAAAGGATTGCAAAGCGATGCAGGACTGTTTTTTATGTGACACAAAATGTATTAAATATCCCTTCTTTATCCCAGAGCTGGACTTTTATTTAGTTTTTTTGCCAAAAGTCAAGTGATCGCTTCATCCTTCACTGACAGGAATGAGGAAATGGATTTGTCACGACTCACGAGCGAATTAAAACATGTCCAACGTTGCTTCGTGAACCTCTGCTGATTTCTTCTGGTTTTTGTGTTGTTGGATGAGTGATTCATGGTTTTATTATATTTTTTAAACAGTTATATTATCATATAAACACAGAACTTCGGAGCGCAGGGACAGGACATGTACTGGGGGCGGAGCATTCCAGACATTCCAGACCTGCGCTGACAGACATGAGGAAATCCCGAGCGAATTAATCATGTCCAACGTTGCTTCGTGAACCTCTGCTGATTTCTGCTAGTTTTTGTGTTGTTGGATGAGTGATTCATGGTTTTATTATATTTTTTAAACAGTTATATTATCATATAAACACAGAACTTTGCAGCGCAGACAGGACATGTAGTGCGGGCGGAGCATTCCAGACCTGCACTGACAGAAAGAGGAAGTCACGAGCGAATTAAATCATGTCCAAACGTTGCTTCTTGAAGCTCTGATGATTTCTGCTGGTTTTTGTGTTGTAGGACTAGCGCTCCATGGTTTTATTTTATTTTATTAGAAGGTTTTATTAACATAAACACAGAATATCGCAGCGGCTCTGAGCAGACAGCAGCAGGGGGCGGAGCATAATTCAGCAGAAGCACGGACTGTGGCTCCCCCTCAGAGCCATATATGGCTCTGAGGGGAGGTAGCAGAATGCTTTTCTGCGCTGAAAATATTTCTAAGTCCCAGAGTGTTCAAAAATCGCAGACCATACCTTTAATGTTTTGTTCTTGTAGATAGAGTTTGAGTTAGTTAATCAGCCTTTAATTGTTTTAGGCTGTGGCCTCTTCCGCCCGCCCATAAATAGGCTGGTTTTGGGGAGCTCACCCTCTCTCTTGGGCTCACTCTGCATTTTGGTACTCTCTCTGAGACACACTTGTTTTTTTTTTCTTCTCTTCCTTTGTCCTGGAGCTGTGGCCTACTGTCAATAACCCCAGCCACCTTATGTAATTTTTTTGTTAACTTTTTGTATATTTGTTGTAACTTTGGCCTGGTGGGACTGGTAGCCCTGTTTTCGCCTCTTTTTTTGTAGTAGTAGTTTTATTCATTTATTTTGGCAGTTTTTAGTCAGGTGCCCAGTACAGCCCTGTATAGGGTTGGCCCACTGTGGTACCTTTTTTGTTCTGTTTGGCCGGCCCACCAGGTCCACCTTTAAGTTGTACTTTGGAATTTTTTTGTATTTTTTGGTGGACATGGGAATTGGGGGTTCGAAGCAGCTTAAATAAACTGAAAGTTTGAACCCTCATTTTTTGTCTCGTGTCCTCTTTAATATGTTGTGCCCTTGGTGGACGTAACAACACCCATGAGATAAATTCTAGGGTGGAAACACGATCGAGTGCTCAGACCCGCGACCCGGTGCCAGACTTTCCAAACACGCGTGCTGCTTTGTCGGGATCAGGAGTCAATGTTTGTCAGCCACTCTGGGAGCTGTTGATGGTGTTGTTTTCAAATGTCCTGCTGATACTTGGTTCTCGCCCACACATACCCTGAATGCATAATCATTAAGCCCGTGCTCAGGTAAGTGATATGTTCCTAGATAAAACGTAAACAAGCCTGAAACACCTCGTGACACAGATGAGTAGTAGGAACACAGAATTAAATGCTTTGATGAATAATTTCATCAGTGGTTGTATGAGCGGCAGCAGCAGGTACATCATCTTTTTATCCCTGCTTTTGAAACTCATAACTAGAGGCTACTTTCAAAATATATTAAACATATAGAATCAGGTATAAACTTTAAACTGAAACATAATCAAGAAATAATAAAGTTGAAATGTGTAGGTTTTTCTTAACCCTGGGGAACACTGCTGTTCAGTTTTCTTCTGTTTTTAATGAGAACTGTACAATCCCAGAGACTGTGGGAAATAAAACCGATGACATCAGCAACTGGTTTTATTCTACCAGCAAAGCAGCTCTGGATTCGGTGGCACCATTAAAAATTAGACCTGCAAAATCCAAACATGAACCCTGGTTAAATGATGTCACTCGGGCTGCCAGGAGAAACTGTCGTAAAGCTGAACGTAAATGGAAGCATGATAACTTGCAGGTGTCACTCCAAATTTTGAAGGAATGTTGGCGCTGTTATCAAAGGACTGTAAAAGATGCCAAAAGAAGATACCTGACTGATATCATTGTATCTAACAGTCACAATCCTGCTGTTTTATTTAGAACTATTAATTCTGTTTTAAATGCCCCGCATGGTGCTATTGTGGAGACTTCCCCTGCTCTCTGTGAAAGTTTCTTACACTTCTTTGTTGAGAAAGTCACTTCTATTAGGGCCCAGATCATACCCACTGTTCATGACCCTGTAGATACTGTGCCTTGCTCTGCTATTTTTCATAGCTTTGAATGTGTGACTTTGCATTCCCTGCAGGAGGTCGTTAGCCACTTAAAACCAACTGGTTCTCCAGACGATGCTATTCCACCTCGACTATTCAATGAGGTTTTTCTTTCTATAGGTCCTTCGATCCTTGCTCTTGTGAATAGTAGCCTGTCCTCAGGTGCTGTTCCTGAAAATCTGAAACATGCAGTTGTCCAGCCTCTAATTAAGAAATCAAACTTGGATACTGCTGTCCTGGCGAACTACAGACCAATTTCTAAATTGCCCTTCGTTTCGAAAATTCTTGAGAAGGTAGTTTATAATCAGCTAATGGCCTATCTCATTGAAAATAATATTTTAGAGGTTTTTCAGTCCGGTTTTAAATCATTTCATAGCACAGAGTCAGCTCTTTTAAAAGTTTTTAACGATATATTCTTGGCGACTGATTCTGGTGACTGCGTTGTTTTGGTGTTGTTGGATCTATCAGCTGCGTTTGACACAGTGGATCACAACATTTTAATCACACGTTTGGAACAGTGGGTGGGCATTGGTCATATAGCCTTAGATTGGTTTAAATCTTATCTGACCAAGCGTACTTTTTGTGTCTGTCTTGATGGACATAGGTCCTCCTCTGCTCCACTCTCATGTGGTGTTCCGCAGGGCTCAGTTTTGGGCCCTCTTTTATTTTTGTTGTACATCCTTCCGCTTGGTTCTGTTTTTAGGAAATACGGGATTGCTTTTCATTGTTATGCAGATGACACACAGATCTACGTACCTTTAAAGAAAGCAGACTCAGCCTCTCTTCGGTCTCTGTTCCTATGTTTGGAAGATTTGAAGGCCTGGATGGCCCTAAACTTCTTAAAACTTAACGAAGACAAAACAGAGGTGGTGATTTTTGGTAATTCGACTGAAGACTCTCTGTCCGATTGCTCCTTGGCTCAGTATGTCCGGCCAGTTGTTACAAATCTAGGGGTCAAGCTGGATGCTGGTCTTAGGCTGGAGTCTCAGATTAAAGCAGTTGTAAAATCCAGCTTTTTTCATTTGAGGCAGCTAGCTAAAGTGAAAGCCATCCTTCCTAGACAGCACTTTGAAACAGCAATCCATGCATTTGTGACCACACGGCTGGATTACTGTAATTCACTTTATGTTGGTATTAGTGATCTGTGTACTTCCCAGCTTCAGAGGGTTCAAAATGCAGCTGCACGACTCTTAACAGGTACACGAAAATTTGATCACATTTCCCCTGTTTTGGCATCTTTGCACTGGTTACCGGTGCGTTACAGGATTCATTTTAAAATACTTTTATTTACTTTTAAAGCTCTAAATGGCCATGCCCCTCCATACCTGTCAGAGCTGCTGCATTACTACACACCCTCTCGTTCGCTCAGGTCAGCTGACCAGTTGCTTCTGAGGGTACCGAGGACAAAGCGCAAGCTTAGAGGGGACCGTGCTTTCTCTGTGGTGGCTCCTAAGCTCTGGAATGACCTCCCATTAGACATTAGACAGGCCTCTTCACTTGCTGTTTTTAAGTCTCTTCTTAAAACCCATCTTTTTTCTTTGGCTTTTGATACAATCTGAGATGTTTTAACTTTGTTTTATTGTTTTATTGTATTCATAATTTATTATTTTAGTACTGTTTTTAGTCCCTTCCATTTTATGATTGTATTGTATTTTGTGATTGTGTGTACAGCACTTTGGTCCTGTTGGGTGCATAAAGTGCTCTATAAATAAAGTTGGTATGGTATGGTATGGTATGGTACTGTTGGGATCGAGATGAAAGCGCAAAGCTTTCTTCGTTAGTTCTAGACCCATTTGTTTTTTAACCAAGGTTTCATAAAGAGCTTGGCTGATTGCTGAATTATCTGTCCAAGGAGACAGTACAGCATCTTCGGTGTGGGATCCCTGGATCTCGACACCTTTTACTACCTGTTGTAGGTAGTGTTCAGTGAGTGCTGATTGTTTCAGCTCGCAGAGGAGGCTTTCTTGTTGGGCCTCTTCTGCCTCACCTGTTTTTGTAGGTTCACTTACCGGGCTCTTGTCCTCAGATGAGGTGTCCCGTGTGTCCTTTGCGGTACCTGCGGTTAGGCAGTCTGTATCACAACTAGGAGGCACTTTTATTGGCAGAGGCTTTCTCACTGTGCTCCACATTTTCTGTCGGCCATAGTCTATAATTGCATCAAAGCGGTTTATAAAGTCTTGGCCAACTAGAAATGGGAATGAATCGAGTGTAGACACATGTACCGGGTGGTATAATGTCATTTTGCCAATCTGCATGTGAACCATAGCTATAGCTGTTAGGGTTGTTCTCGTCTCTGCGAGACCCTGCAGTTCTATAGCACTTTTTACAAGGGGTATTTGCCTGTGAACACCGATAGCGGCGGTCCGTAGTTCCTCGAACAGTTTGGCTGACATAATGGTAATGTCGGCTCCGCCATCCAGGAGTGCTTCATGCGTGAGGACCCCTTCCAGTGTGATTGGCAGGTAAGCTTTCATAGCCTCCCCCCTTTTTTCAAAGTCACACAGAAACCTTAAAGGTTTCGGCCAATCATTCTGTTTACGTTGACCTCTGACTGTGTAATCTTTCTTCATCTGAACCGTCAGTGCAGTCACCAACGTGTCTGAGTTTTCAGTTCGTGGCGGGTCACTGTCGTCGATGGTTGAGTTTTCCCCCCCTTGTTTGATGAGGGGCTGTTAGAGTCTGTGACAATAATGTCATGGTCACTGTCAACGTCTTGTTGACCGACACACTCTGGACTGTCAATGTATTGACTGTCATTATCCTGATTGTCAGCATTCTGACCATCAGTGTCTTGTTGACTGTCGTGATTTGCGTGCTCCGACTTACTATCAACGATAGTGCTACACATCACTCCAGGTTTGTTATCATTGCTTGTATTATCCAACTCTTTTAACAACCGACGTATTTTCTCCATGTCCTCTGGGGACAGAGAATTATGGCCTTTCTTCTGGAACTTTTGCGATTTTTTGCCTGTCTCGGACTGTTCCATTCGAGGGGCAGGAGGGGCTTGTCCTTGACCTGGGGGTTCCTGTTGGGACCCCCTTTTGTGATATGGTTTACTTTTGTGACCATCATTCCTATCTTTAGGACGTGCGCCCCCCTTTTGAAATCGTTTACCGTACTCTGGGTCTTGTCTGAGCCACTGCGGTTCATAGTTCCAGCGGGCACCTTCACTACGTGGTCTGTTAGGTCGAAAATTCTGTTTTTTCTCACCCTTTGTAGGATGGGGAGTCGGTTTCCGCGCCCCTTCCAGCTCTAGTGAGTTGGATTTGACCATTTCACCAGGACACACTTCAAAGGGTGTTTTGTTTGGTGTGCGACCTGTAAAAACATCTATCGCGCACTCTCTTATTTCTTCGATGGACCTCCGTTTGTAGTTTGCGCTGACATGTACTTTCTCTCTTATGTCAGGGCAAAGATTTTTGCTGAAGATATATTTAAACCCTATCTCTTCCTCCATCTCTGGCTCGCATCTGTCACCGAAATAGGCACGGAATATTCGGTCATAATATGACCTTGGGTGCTCATTCCTACCTTGCTTGACGTCAGCCGCCGCTATGATGCCATCGGGCCCCGTGCAAGGAGTATACTCCTTTATCAGAGCAGCACATAAAAGACTGTAGTCTTTCATCACGGCGTCCCGTTGACGCTTCATGAAAGCATGCACTGTCCTGTCCGAGGTTAACCTTACCAGACAGATTTTATCATCAACTGTAGCTTCTGGGAAGCGTTGAAGCTGGAAATCAAGATCATCGAGATAGATCTTGGTTTCATGTGAGCCCAACGGGCCTGGGGCAAAGGTTTGAATGCTTTTAGCCATATTCCGTAGTTCAGCAAATGAAAGAGGAGTTTGTGGGTTATTATTAGATCCACCCACCGGCGCATCCGGTGGGTTTGTTGGTTTTAGAGGCCCTAAGGGACGTCGTGGTGGATTGGGCGATGGAGTTGATGTTATAGGCGGTGGCGTTGGTGTTCTAGGCGCATCTGGAGACTGACCTTTCATTAATGTCAGACATTTTTTCATTTCGTCGATTAATTTGTATTCAGATGCGGCCAGCTTCTCCCTGCACTCTTGTAACTCCACTCGGCTGTCTGTACACTCGCGTTGTAATTCACAACACCGACTGTAGAGTTCATCTTTTTCAAGAATGACCGCCTCAAGTGACTCATCTGCCTCCTTTAAACGTTGATTCAAACGTTCCACCTCAGCCTGTTTTTGTTTGTAAACCAGTTGAGCTGCACCGTCCATCTGAGACTGTTTTAGTGACAGAACCTCCACCTGTAGCTTTTCAGCCTCCATTCGAGCTAGTTGTAAGTCAACATTGAATGCTGACTTATCCTCCTTGTGCGCTCTTTGTGCACGCTTCAGATCATGCTCTAGATCTGAATTTACTCTGACTTCCTGGTCCAACCTGGCCTTTAGTAACAGGGCCAGCTTTGCTAAACGCTCCATACTGACCTTTTTTGCTTCCTTTTTTGAGCCACTGTTTGCCATTGTTGACAGCTCAGCGTTTAATGTCAGTGGAGTCATTTCAGGCACCTTTTTACCATAATCTGTGAATATTTTAGCAAGCTGCCCTAAAACCTCATCAATACAGTCAGGCTTATGTTTTCCAGGCTTTTGATCCAGGCCTTGAGGATCTGGGTCCACTGGCCCTGTATCTGACTCTGTATCTGACTCTGCATCTGACTCTTTGTCAGACTCTGCATCAGACTCTTTGTCCGATTCAGGATTTGATTCAGGAGGACCCGGCTTTGGGTCTGAATCTGTGACCAGATCCCTCAGACTAGAATCCTTATCCACTTCTTCTTTTTCTGCCATCGTTTTGTTTTGATTTTGTTTGAATCAATAAGATGGTATTTATTATAGTGTATGCAAATAAATGTTTTCTTAGCGTTGAGTTACTTCACTAAAACAGCTTTCTGGTTTTATCCTTGTAATCTATAAACAAGCCTTTTATTCATTCAGAACCTTTTATTTATTTTAGGTTTTACCTTCAATGAAAAATGTTCTAAGTTAAAGCCTTTGTGGCCGTATTAACTTAATAGACTTATCTTTTAAAACAATTACTATTAAACCACGCTTAATTTTTTTGTCTTTCACCCAAACACCTATTTAAAGATTTCAAATAAATGCACTGTTAACACTAAAATTTAGCAGATTTGTTTAATTTTTTTCCAAGAGAATGTATCTGGAATGAGAAGTGTATTTTTGTTTGTTATTTTAAATTCTTATGTATTTAAAATAAGCAAAAATGTTTGTCTGTACCTCTGTAAAATTTTAAAAATTATTTAAAATAAACAGGAGTTATTGTCTGTGTACAGAACAATTTTAGAGCTGGTAATTCACCATAAAAATGCTGACGTTGTAATGTTTTATGAGAAAATTCATCTGTTAACGTCTTCTAACCAACAGGGGGCAGCTTCAAGTCTTAATGTTATCACGAGGAGACTGATTTTACTATTCAGTATTTAAACTAAAAACAACCTTTTAGAGTTAGTTTCTAGTGTGTCCGTGATAAACGCTCAAACCGCGTTCTTGTCAGAGACAGATCCATGTGGTTAGACAGTTAAGATGGCTTCAAATGAGTTTTTAAACTTTCAGTGAAATCTCCATCTGTCCTGTGAGTGTGACTCCTTGTCATCCAAAGTGCACCTGGAAATGACGACAAGAAATGGGCGGGTCGACGCAGTGCGTCACCAGCTCGCATACATGAGTGAGGCGGAGCTCGCTACTCAGATACGTGACGTCAACCAATCAATCACAGCGCTTGTAGTTCATTCCCAAGCATTCATGGTGAATGTAGTTTTCTTACCTTCGACCAACGTAGTGCCGGAAATGACGACAAAGTGGGTTGGTCGCAACAGCGTGCGTTCCCAATTCAGCGAATCAGCGCTCGCTACGAGAGTGATTGACAGCTCACAGCCCTCGTTTATCCAATCACAGCTCATAAACAAACATGTAGGACACGTCTCTGTAACGTTAGCTTAGCACAACAGAACATAACTTTATAGACTCTTAAACAACTCAAACGCTTCAAATTAACTTCCCAAAATTCTGAAACGTGGCAATCACATTTAAAACAGGCACAACTTAGCTACGCTCAGTAACATAGCACTTCAACTGTAACACAACACGGACTC
>JBBPBX010010128.1:45945-58527 GCA_038048925.1 Garcialebias charrua | reverse complement strand
TTATGTCCTTTGTTATGAAATGTCACTCCACTACAGTCAGTGGTAATTCATAAGATTTCTGTAGAACTGGCACAGCCTTGATGATGAGGGCCACTATCCAGCATGTCTTGGTTAGTTTGCCTGCTCTTCAGCAGGTCTTCAGGTTCTGCAGAAGCTAGTTAAACATTTATTTATTCAGATCAGACGGGTTGAAGCAAAATAAAAATAAAAAATCTAAATCATGCAGGATAGTGGCCCTCGAGGATGACGACTGGACACCCCTGATATACCGGTAGACTATTTGTACCAAATCAAGTCACCCATCAAAACTTTCAGCAGCAGAGCCTAGAAGTTGCTTGAAATAATAAAATGGGACGAATTGAATGTTATTTCTGAAAGTACTGTAGCACATTTCATTTTTCAAACTCACGTTCCGCTGTTGAACTTTCCAAATATCTCTGCCCATTCTTTGGCAGTAGCAGCCAGACGATTAGCAACGACGTTCCGCAGCCATTCCATAACAGAGTCTGTGGGCTGAACAAACTTCCAGAGGTCAGCGTTGCCGTTGCCAATGGTGGTTTCCAATGTAACCTGGAGACAAATACCGTAATGCATTTTGGGATTGTAATGATACTTCACATAAATATATCATTTATATTTTGGCAAAACTCAAAAGTTTCATTATCTCCAGTAAAAATAATTCTCACCAAGCCACTGCTCAGAATGTAGAAGTCATCTCCTGAAAAAAGTGATCCAGGGTAAGATGAGAAGGCCTGAATTCTTCCAGGAAGTGGATTATTGTCTGCAAAAAGGGTTTCACATTTAGTTTCAAACTGAAGAACAAAAAAGGGTTATTTTATATATACATACACACATATTCAGTACACATATACAGTATATATATACTGTATATATAAAAATACACCTGTATATAATATTTAGTTGTAACGAGTTGAAATGATGATGATGACTGGTGGTATGTCACATGTTGGTATGACTTAAGAGCTACCTAAAAGGGACGTTTTAAAAGCAAAGTTGTATTTCTTCATTATGCGCAGCATGGACTGGTAGTTTGTCCAGGAATCTTGTGACACAAGCAGATCCTTATTTTCTGGCAGCAGTTTAATGAGAGCCGAGCAGGAGCCAGAACCAACAGGTTGACTTTTGTGGGATTTTTTTAGAGCCCATTCCAAATCTTCAAGATCCCCACCCATTTGGAAAAGTCTGTTTGAAAATGACACCAGTGGAGCATGTGAGAGGACACCAAAACATTTAGACTTTCATCTCTATACATGTTCGTTGGTTGTAAAACAAAGACCAGAGCTTACAGGAAGCCAAGCGGATTGAGTGAAAAGGTTCCTGTTGGAAATGATAGTTGGTCATTGAAGCTATCCTCAAGACCTTTCAGCTGTAGCAGCACCAGACGCACCTGCAAAGCAAAAGCAAATACTGAAACATTTGAACTCTACATATACATTTCAGTATAAGATGTCTACAAATGCTTAAGTACCTGGTACCAATAGGGTGAAATTGGCTCTGACTCTATAACAGTCTGTATCCACTGCAGGTTGACTGTGATGAAAGTCTTTAGGCGTTCGCAGTAACCACTCTCAGACTTGAAGGGCCCACAATAACCCACCAGGGTGTTCATCCATTGGTTATAGATGAGCTGAAAAAACAACATGCCACATCCTTAATTAACACAAAAAAGAAAGTAATCTTAACTTTTAACTAAATATAACTTACCGTTGATGTAACTGCAGCCTCGACCGCACCGGCAGCATATGCTTGAATGCTGTCATTGTATTTGCTGCTGGTAGTGATCTCCAGGAAGGACCAGCTTTAGTATAAAATAATACAATTTCAATATAAGTTACAAAAGAAAAACAATAGTCTTGTCTAGAATTGTCATCAAAAGTCATCTCACCTACTGTATTTCATGCTTTAATGGATCTAACATTGCTTCCAACAAAGACAGACTTATTTTGTTGTTTTTTAACTGTTTTGTTGAAAAAGGTCAAAGATTTTCTTTAGCAAAGTCTACTTTTTCAGTTTTAATGGGTTGGTTATTTGCTAAACCACTTAAAAGGGATTGCAACATGATGTTGGAAGTTTGCATATTTGTAACAACATATATATCTTATATCATTCAGCTCTGTTCGTTTTTGCAAAATAAATTATAAATATATTAAAATTTCATTCCAAGTTATGGTAGTTTTTTCTCTGGGACACGCCCCTAAAAATCTGCGCACTTCCGCAAAACGTCATCGTGACGTACCCGTGGGGAGCCGCTGCTCAACGCGCATGTAAATAATAATGGCGGAGCATGTCGAACAAACACAACCTATTGTTAGTACATGAATGTATTAAAGCAATCGAAGGGTTATTATTCATCCTATACAGTTATTGGACACTCGATCAATTGAAAAGTGATTTAGACACGGTTTATTTCATACACAGTAGCTAAGTGAGGATAGCTTCGTGATGTGGCTTCTTTGTTCTTGGGCTGAGCTAACAGAGTCCCGATCGCATCTGAGATCTATAATTTTAAGACAGTAAATCATCCAAAACTCTCATTAATAAACCCTCCATGAATAAAAAAAAATTACAGATGTTACCTGATAGGCAGTAAGATGGTCGCTGCAGACATACGACTCTCAGTAGGAACCCATCGTTCCCTCGTTCTCTGTACTTCCCTTCTAGGCAAAGTTTCTCATCTTTTGGAAATATGTGAATGCTCACTTGTTCACTGCTGATATTAGAACACACAAATGCGCTACAACGTGACGGCATTTTTCAAGTTACCGTATTTTCCGGTGTATAGGTCGCACCTTTTAATGGTTTTTCCAAGGCCTGCGACCTATACTCAGGTGAGACCTAAATATGGCTTGTTATCACTTTCGGTGAAACAAAATTTTAAATCCAGCTCATTTCACAATTGCGTTAATTTATTAAGGAAAAGTTCAGCTCAGACATATATTTGCTATAATTTTTATCAAACAAATTAATCTTCTTAAAAGCCTTGCTGTGTGCTCCTGTGGCAGACATTTGCAGCAGAGCTAAACGTAGGTGCGACCTATACACCAGTGCGACCTATCTAGGGATTTTTCCAATCTATTGGTGATAATTGGACAATGCGACCTATACACAGGTGCAACCTATACACCAGAAAATACTGTACACAAAAAAAAGAGGTGATCTTTCAGAAAAAGAATCTGTATGGCAAGCAGTTAAAACACAAACGGGCAAGGCTCCGCCTTATGCCCAGTGCCCAAGTGTACGTCACATGACGTTTTGCGGAAATTCTCGGATTTCTAGGGGCGTGTCCCAGAGAAAAAAATTACCATAACTTTGAATAAAATTTTAATTTATTTATAATTTATTTTGAAAAAACGAACAGAGCTGAATGATATAAGATATATATGTTGTGACAAATATGCAAATTTCCAACATCATGTCACAATCCCTTTAAGTAATTAGTAACTCTGATCTAGGACTCTTTCAGACATACAAAAGACACCTAATAAAGTGGTACACCATAGCAGCATCTATAAATACAAGGCAATAGCCTATATGCCACGGGTAGTGGTGACGTACTTCCGTTAAAATATGATCCATGCGCTTCACTTCCGGCTCTCATCTACTACTGTTGTTGTTAGCAGTAGCTTCTAGAACTAGACCATGTAAAAGACACAAAAGGTAAATTATCTGCGAGCTACTGGTACAACAAGAGAGAATTGTTGTGTGCCGTTGTGTCCAGTGAATAGCAGGGACAATAGAGCGCTTAGTTTTTAATATTTTAATGCCACAGTTCGTGGCTAACCGAGTTAGCCTTAAAGCTAACACTCGGTTGTAGCTGGCGTTTTAAACCTCAGAATATTCAAGAGCCAGCATCAAACAGTGGTTAAAAAGGAGCTGTACCTGCATTGTTCCAGTGGAATAGATCCCTTCCACTTCCATGACCGGGGCTTTGGGAGAAGCAGTAGAGAGGACAGCGAGGAGGAGGAGAACACAACAACAGCTGCTGCAGCTCAGTAAGAAACACCGCAGTGAAGAAACACGATTATCACTCGACTCCACACCCTGCACTTGTAGATTTAATGTTGGAGTCATGATGAGTGATTTAATAAAAGTTTGTAACTACATACTTTTAAAATAATATTCAGATTTTAACATATGTTTTCTAATCTGTAAATATGTTTGTAAACTCTTAGTAACTTCAGAGCTGTTACACCTCTGAAATATTCTCTGCTGTTTCCTTTAATATGAAACCAGAACTGTTTCACTCCAATTAAACATTTAATTTCCTGAGATGTAATTTATTTATTTTAAAGCATAACTCTCATAAAGAGTTCTCCGTTTGGTTTTTTACTTGTAGGTAAATATGAACACTTGTTTTTTTTTTTCAGGTTTGCATCATCTGACCTCCTGATGTGTTCCTGCTGGCCCATGACTGCTCTGCTCTGCCATTCATGGTCGGTGTTCACCAAGAACTGAGAGGAACTCCCCATCAAGTTCAACTTGTGTTTATTTGTCTTATACAGGTTAACACAGAGTTAACAGTACAATGAAGTGCTCAGGATGAGAAGAGCAGATTTGACTTGCTAAAAATCAAAGAACAAACAACTGTATGTATACTAAAAGCATGCACAGTGAAAAAGTAATTATAATATTCACAAAGTCCTGAAGAGAGACGGATATAACGATGCAGCAGGATGAATTTGAATTAACTACTGCAAGTATTTCAAGCTAGTAATATAAGCTAACATGCACATAAAGTTTTAAATATATATATATAAATATATACACATACAGTATATATAATATATTATTATATATATGTGTATATATTTATATATACAGTATATATATATATTTAAAACTTTATGTGCATATATATGTATGCACATAATCAACATTACACAGGTTGTGTGACAGGTTACTGTATTGCACAAGTACTGTAGTGACATTGAGATTTAATTATTAGTTATTACCAGTTGTTCAGTGTTATTTATTGATTATTTATCCACTCCACACCCTGCAGCCCGTTGAGTTCTTCCTGTTCTTAAATGACCTTGACCTTGGATCAAAGCAACGGGACCTTGCTGACCCATACGGTGTCCATCAGTCCACGGTCAGACGGATTTTCACAGCAACTTTTTATTGACAGTACTCGGCTCTACCTGAAGAGCAGATACATAAAAATCTACCTGCAGACTTCAAGGACTACCATGACACTACAGTCACACTACTTACTACTTGTAAGAAAATAAAATGTTCAAAACATTCTGACTTTTGTCTTCATTGATGTATTATCACCCAAAAAAAATGTGTACTGTATTTTGGTTTAAGACAGGCTTAGAGTCGTTTTAGCCATTTTATTAAAAAGAAATTTGATAATGTTACATTACTGTACAAAACGTATGAGTCAAGCTAAATGAGGCACAATATTTAAACACTGTTTAAATTATATTATTATTATTACATCTTCTGACTAACTCCCAGCTTCCTCGACTGCTTTTGGAGATTTAAAAACATGTAATCAGTCAGATTACAGTGCCTCAGTGGAACAACTTGTTTGTATTTGGATCCAATCTCAGCTCCTCACTGCTTCCCTCATGTTTGAGCTGTAGCGGTGGTGTCTTCCCACGTCTCACAAACATCTAGGCTGGACCAGGGGTTCCCTCATCATCACCAACACCTGCCGTGTCCTGTGCAGTGAAAGAAAACATCTCTTATTAAGGCCTGCTACAAACAGTGATTTAACAGGTTTGACTTCAGCTCAACTTTTGTACACAAACTTGAATTAAAATAACTTTTGTTTCTAAATCTGCTCTAAATCTCCTGCCTCCTTGTTTGAAACTGAACTGTCAGGTGGCTTTGACTCAAACAGTGGGGCTTCTGGCTCTTCCTCATGGACTGTAAACACTCAGCCCTAACTGTGACTTCTCCTGCCTCCTTGTTTGAAACTAACATTTGTGTTAATAAGAAAACATTGTACAGACAAAACACGTTTACTCAACAGATTAGCAAGGCTAACTATGTTAGCTGTGTTAGCCTACATGAGGCAGTTTGGTGAACTGAAAACAAATACCGACTTACCTTCATATTTATTTATGTAGTTGGACACAAAGCTTAAATCCTTTATCCTTCTTAGATGTGGGCGCTTTAGAGAAGGTCTGAATTATTCTGTAGACATTATTAACAGTGACTGTCGGCAAGTCCTGCAGAGATCTCGTGAAGAACGCCATCGCTAACACCGTGTTGACTGCAAACCGGAAGTGCGCCGCATGTGTAATGAATGCGGAAGAGCTGGAACGGAAGTCCGTGGCATATAGGCTATTGAAAATAATATATTTAAGCTTTCATGTCTAGCAACTTATAGACACATTTATTCTGATTACAAAGAAATAGCAAATATAATAATACTGTACTGTGAGAGGTATAAATTACATATAATTTTGTATCAACAGGATGACTCTTAAAAACTATTACCCGTACTTTAAAACTTGATAGGCAGTAAATTAAGCAACAGAACGAAAACACGTCTTCCAAACCATGTCTCATGAAAAAGGTTTGTAGGCTCAATCATCCAGGTAGATAACACAAAAAAGGTTAAATAATTTTATCTGGACCAGTTTCTTTAAGGGAGAAACGTTTCGTCTTCTATCCGGAAAACTTCATCAGTCTGTGGCCCGCCAGATCTGTCCCATAAGTAGCCTTCATTGCTGTGTTTCAAGCCAACCTCCTGTTGGAATCTCAGAAGCTGGTATTTATTGGCCTAGTGTCTTCAGGCTGTTTCTGTGAGTAGCATCGGCCTTCTGGCCTAAAACATTTGATTGTTAATCAAGATAATTGAGTGTTTGGGACAGATGGGTCATTTTGCATATGTTAAAATAAAACCAGCTTCTGAGATTCCAACAGGAGGTTGGTTTGAAACACAGCAATGAAGGCTACTTATGGAACAGATCTGGTGGGCAGGCCACAGACTGATGAAGTTTTCCGGATGGAAGACGAAACGTTTCTCCCTTAAAGAAACTGGTCCAGATAAAATTATTTAACCTTTTTTGTGCATGCCTTTTTTTTTGGTGTCCTCAAATCAACAGTAACAGAAAAATGTATGACCATAAAATTCTGCAACATTAATTTTTTTAATTACACTGAGGCTAAAGACAATGCTTTTGGCAAACAACAACAACAACAACAACAACAACAACAACAACAACAACAACAACAACATAAGTTCAAGTTTCATAAACAAGCATTTACATTAGTATTTCCTGCATTTGTGTCTAAAACCAGCTTCATTTACAAAATGTGGGTATTTTGCAGCAAGATAATTCCCATATAGATTTATTGTTTATAGAGCAACATAATTAAATCTGACTTTATTTCCTTTTTAACTGTTTTTCTCTCTATCGTTGTTGGTTTAGATCTTTATACCAGAACAAAAGTGAAAGCTCATTCACAATGATATCACATACAAAATCCATCTCACCCTGTTGTTGTGATGCTGTCTGTAAAGTTTGCCCAGGCTACAAAGTCCTCCTGAAAGCCGTCGACGACAGACAGCTGTCCGCTCTGTTTGTCTAAAACAGCTGTTCGTATTTCTGCTCCAACACACGAACACAACCCGAAAAAACTCACACAAATACTGAAAACCTTTAGAAAACCGCTTGGAGTACACAGCCTGGACGCCATGTTTGAAACTAGTGCTGCTGTCCCGTCACGTGATTCTGCGAGCGCTGCTTTCTCATATGACCGAAACAGGAAATGTATTTTCACTTCAAAATAAAAGTCCACATTCCTGCGCGTTGGCTTGAAAATAGAAAACGTAAAACTTTAATGTTCTGTTGTATACTTTTTAATAAAACCTTAACAACACAATATTTCTCTTTGAGAAATAATTTGGTACAAAACAAAGCAGCAATGAACATCTAAAATAGTTCCATCTGCTGCCAAACTCATCTGATGCTTAGTGCAGGTACCGGTACCTTTGTTTGATACATTTGTTTGTACACTGATTAGAATTGTATTTTGAAGATTTCAAAGGATGGAAGCAATAGACGACTTCAGTCTTCAACTCCACCGGTTTCCATCATCTCACGAATTTCTCCCAAAACTTCAGCTTTCCGCTGCTTTTTGGCAACCACTAAAATTGAAGCAAAAGGAGGAAACTGATCAGTTAAGATGAGCTTTTATTTTTATCAGTTATACTCTATATTTTTGTTATAAATCTCAAAGATTCACCATGAAAATGTTCGGCTGTTTTCCGTCTCAGTGTCTCTACAGTTTCCTCGGCGTCGGCCCACTCCAGCACAAGACGTCTGCCGTACAGATGGGTGCTGTGGCAGAGAGCTGCAAAAGCTTTCTACAGGAACACAAGAACAAAGCCTTTAATAATTATTGCATGTCGCAGCACAGTTTGCAATGTGTTAAGTGTTTGATACTTTGAATTCTCTATCTGCAGATCTTGACTTTTATTTATTGATAAAAAGAAAAACAAATTACTGTACACACAAACCTTAGCATCCTGTTTGGTGAGAAAATCAACAAAGGCAAAGCCTCTATGCTTCCCTGAACCAGTTGCTTTCTTGGGTAGACGGACAGTCTTCAACTCCCCAAATGTGCTAAAAAGACAGTACTCAAAACATTAAACTCCTCAAAATCATCTCCATATAGCATTTAGCAAACCATATACATAAACAATTTTATATATGTGCGACTGCTACCAAAAGAGCTCTCGAATTTCCTTGACAGTGGCTTGGAAGGGAACATTGCGCACGAGAATCTTGGAACTAGTTTGCTTTTTCTCGGCTTGCTTCTTTTTGCGTGACACCTCTGTGGTTCTGCACACAGAAAGAGACGCATGAAACATCATGATGCACAATTTTAATATTTTACATCTGTTTACACAGTGAAGTCACAAATCACCTTGTGGCTCTGTCAGAAATCTTCACTTCTAACTGGTGATCATCCACAGTGCAGTGCTAGAGGAGAGAAAACAGCACATAAGTCAGAATTCCTGTTTTAAAGAAAAAAGTTTCATTGAAGATGTGGTGCTGATGATACCTGCAGCTGCCTCAGGGCTTTCTGTGCAGACTCTGCTGTCTGATAATGAACAAAACCGTAACCCATGGACAACAATTTACCTGGAAAGCAAAAAACAACAATGCAAGAAAACACTGAAAAAAATGCACAGAAAGAGACATAAACTGGACAAATTTCACATTTTAAGTGGTTGAAATCTACACTCTAGCATCTATGAGCAACTGTTGCTAAATTGTGACTAGAATTTAAAATTTCACCAACAAAATGCATATTATTTCTCAAAGAACCTTAAATTTACATCTGCACATCAAGAGAAAATGCAAATACTTGAGTTTTTTGTTTTTTTTTCCAAGTTTATAATACTGTTATTATAAGTATATATTTATAGCAGTTGGTTCCTGACTTTTTTTTCTTAGGAACCTCTCAACTACAAAAATCCAGCTCACAAAAAACAATCTCCAAAACTTTATTGACACCTTTCCCCAAAAACAGTCAAGACTATTTTGTTATTTAAAACTAATCCCACTAAAAACGTTTGCATTGAAGGCTTTGTATGAGATGTCAAGAGTTAAAATTTATGACATCCATTTATGAGCTTTTGTATTTATTTTTACTAAAAAGTGCTCACAGCTGTTGTGGGTGTTTTGGTAAGACAAGTGAAACAGCATGTAGTTTGACACTACAAAGTCTTTTTTAATGCATTCTACAAAAAACATTTTTGTTACTGGATCAGCTCAAAAGCCTAGATATGCCAGATTCATGGGAAAAACATTTTTGTACAATGTTGATGTTTGAATTTGGACCATGCATTCACTTGTTTCAAATTACTTGGGAAAAAACAAAACAAAACACATACCGTAATTATAGAAAAAGCTATTAAAAAAATCCACAATTTCATAAAACACACCTACAGCTGTTTACAGTAATCCCTCACTACTTTGCGGTTCAACTTTAGCGGACTTGCTCTTTCGCAATTTTTCTAAGTAAGATTGTACACTAGAAAAAATGTTGTACACGATTGTCATCTTTGATATTGCTCACGTGATTGGGACAGTACGGAATACTGTGCAGTAAAAAGTTAACGAAAATATTCTTCAGACAGGCAACGCCAATTTGTAGTTTTCTCTCCACAGTTGCAGAGAGGAAAGCTCTACAGAGAGTGGTGAAGGCTGCACAGAAGTCTGTTGGAGTCAGTCTCCCCACCATCACAGACATTTACACCTCCAGATGCAGGAAAAGAGCCACCTGCATCATGAAAGACCTCACTCACCCAGCACACTCACTCTTTGCCCCACTCCCCTCAGGACGGAGGTTGAGGAGCATCAAATGTAGAACCACTAGACTGAGGAACAGCTTCTACCCTGAGGCTGTTAGACTCATGAATAAATAAATAATAAGAATAAACACTGCAAAATATCACATCATGCTGATGCTGATCTGTTTTCTTGTTGCTGTGTTCATCTGTGACCATCTGCTCATACAGACTCATGTTCGTGCTGCTGTTTATAATGATGTTTTTCCACTACATTAGGGCTTAGTGTATTACTAGTTGATGTTTCTCTTAGTTAATTCTAGATGTTATTACTGTTTTTCTCTTGCATTTGTTGTTGGATGTAACTGGGACCCCGTGTACATAATCTCGTTTTCATCACATGTACCACATGCGGTGCAAATGACAATAAAGACTCTCTGACTCTGACTCTATACTTTATCCCCATTCAAAGTGACTACATTTCCCAGAAGCCAACAGTGCCCTGCCCAAAAGCCCTGCTGCCTTCTGCTGAAACACTAAAGGGAAAGTTTTGATCTGATCGGAAAATGTTTGGTCCTTATTCATACAGCGACTTTGGCGCCCAGCAGATGCAAAGAGCCACATGGAACTGATCAGGAACCAGACCTACAGACTTATCTGTGAATCTGAGTGCCGCCTGCCAGCCCACGAGGTCTTCCAAGCTGGGAGGCGCCGCCCAAAGGTCCAGCGTGCTCTCCAGAGCCGACCAGGACTTCTCATCCAGATTTGGACTCGATCGGACCACCGTCTGGTCCCATGCTGGCCTTCCGTAGGTCTGACTCTCTTCAAAAGCGTTTTGGTGCTCAAAGGCTGCAAAGAGTCGACTAGAACTGGCAGGGTAAGTCCAGCAGAGCAGGTCTGCCTAGCCGGAACCGAGCCGCTGTCTTCTGCAGAGCTGGTGAGTAACATTTTGCAGTACAGTACTGTGCAGTACATATACTGTACATATGTTGTTAAAATGACGTAGGTTTAAGAGTTTAGAATACAGGTAGTCCCCGACTTACGAGCGTACGGACTTACGAGGATCCGAATTTACGAGATTATCATAATTAATAAAAATATGACATTAAAAAAAAAAAATTTTTTTTTTTTTTTTTGTGTTTAAATGTTCTTAATTTCATGTGTACAGCACTTTGTTGCAGCTGTGGTCGTTTTAAATGGCTTTATAAATAAAGTATAATTGTTATTTTTATGTTTTATTTCAATTTTTAGTGCATTCTGTACTGTATTAGCGATCGCTCCCACATTCCCCCCGCCTGACATATAACGAGCGGACCTAAACGGAGCTCCCACTGCCCTGCTGCCTGACGGGCAACGAGCGGAGCTACCAAGCCGACATGCCGGGACCGGGAGCTGGCGGACATGTTGGCTGGAAGCTGCTGGCTTTTTAGGACCGTGCGTGCGATCAGAGGTTGCTTCATACGGATAAATGAGCTAGAAACTCTCTGTGAACTTTGTGGATGTGTCTGTTGTGGAGCAACCGCCGCGATCCTCCGCGATCGCTCTTAAAAAGCGCCGCGCGACAACATTAGCTCATCGGCTAAGCTAAGGCTAGGCTAATGCTAAGCGGACCTCCACCAGAACCGAACCGGCGGCCGGGAGCTCGCCTCGATGTCCGCCTAGCAGCCTAAGATGTTGGATGGACATTCAGCTAACGTGGAGAAGCAGCTCCGACAGCCTTTTTTGGATGGATGGACTCGTTAGCACGGTGCACGAGTGCAGGCCTAATGGCGGTGGCTAACAAACCACAGCTAACGCGGTCAGCTTGTTTTGGATGAACGAACACCGCGGAGAAACGGCTTTCGGTAAGTTTATTAAAGTAAACTCCTTTTATGGCTTCAAATGTATGGACTTAACAGGCTAACAGTCTTTCCTCTAAACAGTTTGGACAACGTTAGAGCAGCAGAATGTATGGAGCCCCGACAAAGTGCTCGGACGTGCTAACAGACGAGACAAGGTTGATCAGCTCAAAGTAAGACATTATATTTTTATTTATCTGTTTTGTACTGTACAGTACAGTATGCTGTTTCTGTGATGAAAATAACTAAAAGTACAGCTGCAGTTGGCACTAAGGCACTTTGGCGTCTTTTTTCATATTTACGAGCGCTGTTCCAGTTTTACGAGATAGCACGTGCGTTGTTGGACTTACGAGTTTTTCATCTTACGAGATACTCGTAACGGAACTCGCTCGTAAGTCGGGGACTACCTGTATTGCGATAGTGTGGGAAGGGTTTCTAAAGCCTTATATACTGTATATACTG
>JBBPBX010010128.1:23616-41703 GCA_038048925.1 Garcialebias charrua | reverse complement strand
TCCACAGTGACTGGTCTGAATGACTATAGACCGGTGGCCCTCACCCCGATAGTCGCTAAATGTTTTGAGAAACTGGTCATGTCCCACATCAAGGCAACCGTCAACATCAATGAGGACCCTCATCAATACGCATACCGTGAGAACCGATCAACAGAGGACGCCATTTCTTCCGTGGTCCACACTGCTCTCACCCACCTGGATCAGAAAGACTCATACGTGCGTCTGCTCTTTGTGGACTTCACATCTGCCTTCAACACCATGATCCCCCAAACTCTGATAGACAAACTATCTACACTTGGACTAAGCCCCTCTATTTGTAACTGGATACTAGACTTCTTAACAGACAGACCACAGTCCGTGAAGATCCACAACTTCTCCTCCTCCACCATAACCCTCAGCACTGGCTCTCCTCAGGGATGTGTGCTGAGCCCCCTTCTGTTCACTCTGCTCACATATGATTGTACAGCCACACTTCCAGGCTGTCATATTGTTAAGTTTGCAGATGATACAGCGGTGGTGGGATGCATTACAAACAATGATGAGTCCAGCTACAGACAGGAGGTGGAACACCTGGAGAGCTGGTGCAAAGAGAACAATCTTCACATGAATGTGAAGAAGACAAAGGAGATGATTGTGGACTTCAGAAGGAACAAACACACCCATGCCCCACTGAAAATAGGTGGGTCTGCAGTGGAAGTGGTCTCCAGCTACAAATACTTGGGTGTACACATGAATGATAACCTCAGCTGGAGCAACAACACCACCAGCCTGATCAAGAAAGGTCATCAGAGACTCTACTTCCTCAGACGGCTGAGACGAGCTGGTCTGAGCAGCCCAGTCCTCACCTCCTTCTACAGGTGTGCAGTGGAGAGCATCCTGTGCTCCAGCATCAACGTGTGGCATGGAGGCTGCACAGTTGAAGAGAGGAAAGCTCTGCAGAGAGTGGTGAAGGCTGCACAGAAGTCTGTTGGAGTCAGTCTCCCCACCATCACAGACATTTACACCTCCAGATGCAGGAAAAGAGCCACCTGCATCATGAAAGACCTCACTCATCCAGCACACTCACTCTTTGCCCCACTCCCCTCAGGACGGAGGTTGAGGAGCATCAAGTGTAGAACCACTAGACTGAGGAACAGCTTCTACCCTGAGGCTGTTAGACTCATGAATAAATAAAAATAAAATAAAAAAATAAACACTGCAAAATATCACATCATACTGATGCTGATCTGTTTTCTTGTTGCTGTATTCATCTGTGTTCATCTGTGACCATCTGCTCATGCAGACTCATGTTCGTGCTGCTGTTTATTCCCACTATATTAAGCTTAGTGTATTACTAGTTGATGCTTTTCTTAGTTAGTTCTAGATGTTATTACTGTTTTTCTCTTTCATTTGTTGTTGGATGTAACTGGGACCTCGTGTACATAATCTCGTTTTCATCTCATGTACCACATGCGGTGCAAATGACAATAAAGACTCTCTGACTCTCTGACCTCTGATATATATATATATATATATATATATATATATATACATATACAGTGTACATATATATATATATATATATATATAGGGGTGCACCGATTGCAGTTTTTTGGCCGATCACCGATTTCTACAAAGTCTGACCTGCCGATTCCGATTTTGGCCGATACCGATTTTGTTTTATAAGCAACACTGTTAGATGTTGTAAGGTCACAATGCGCCTTCAAATTTCAAACTTATTGTGTTGAAAAACAGACCCTTGAACAATATTCTAGAAACAATACAACCTTGTTTTAATTGGTCACAAGATAGCTCTGAAATATAAATGAAGTTTAGCCAATTGTTGTTAAAACTAAAAAAATCTGTAAAATTAGTTTCTCATGCAAGCATTGGCCGATTTCCGATTTCCCAAAATTAAGGAAATCGGGGCCGATTTATCGGTGCACCCCTAATACAGTATATATATATATATATATATATATATAATATTCCTGTTTTTGTTATTGTTTTGGATAGGTTCAGGATGTTATACACAATTAATGACATTTTATCTTCATGTCAATAGTAAAATTATAATCTGCACAAGCCCATGAATATAATTACAAAACAATTGAGAATTACTAGTATGGGGGGGGGGGGTGCAGAGGTTAAAGGTGGCCTGTGATCGGAAGGGTGCTGCTTAAAGTCCCTTGACCAACAACATCAAACTGTGTGTGGGAACGGTGAAGCACCCACACCTGCCTCCACTCTTGTTTGCCCCACTCTGCTCCCTTGAGCAAGGCTATCAGCCCCCACCATCTGCTCCCCCGGGTGCCCTGTGGTAGCTCTCTGCTCCACACAGAGGGCTGTGGTAGCTCGGTGGTCTGTGGTTGAGTCAGGAACAATCACCAAGTCTTTGTACGAGTTAGTTCACTGTGGCGACCCCTGAACAAGGGAGCAGCCGAAAGAAGAAAAAAATCTTAATAATTAAGAATTACTGGTATCAGGATGTGTCTTTTATAAGATTTTCTTTAAACGCTATTCATTTACAGCTTAAGCTGGAAATAAGTTCAAAAAAGGCGTTCAATACAGAACAACTGGACTTTATTTGTAACAAACAAGACGTTTCACTTCTCATCTGAGAAGCTTTATCAATTGAGTTGGGAGACAGTGAGGGGGAGCAGTTATAACAGGACAAGCCATTGACACGCACCAACATATGTAAATTGGAAACTAACACCCCCACATACTTGGGATAACACGTACCTGTGACCTGTGTATGTGGGGGTGTTAGTTTCCAATTTACATATGTTGGTGCGTGTCAATGGCTTGTCCTGTTATAACTGCTCCCCCTCACTGTCTCCTAACTCAATTGATAAAGCTTCTCGGATGAGAAGTGAAACGTCTTGTTTGTTACAAATAAAGTCCAGTTGTTCTGTATTGAACGCCTTTTTTGATTTTATCATGTCCTGGACGACTGAGAGTCTTCACCAGCATACTGGAAATAAGTTGCAACAAGAGGTTAAAATTTTAGGCGAAAACACATTTATTTGACAATGATCAACTCTGTTACCTGGAAGGGTTGTACCAACCGCCATGCCTCCTGGAGATGAACCACCTTCATTCCAGTTGTCTCAGCAGCCCTCAACTTTCAATACATTTTGAGAAATGCCTCAAAAGGTTGTATCCTGAAAGGCTTTACTTGTTGTTCTGTTTTTTGTTTTAAACTTTTCACCCTGTGCCATTAGACGTGTGAGTTAAAACGGTATACCTCATGATGGGGTGAGGAAAGTGAAACCAAACCAAAGGGGATTAGTATTTGCTCCAACTTGAATCCTTCGCTCTTTATTTTACAAAACCAACATGTCAGAGTTAGCCAACTTAATCCCTTTGTGTCTCAGTGCCGTACATACAAAAACAACAGCACAGTGGTGGAAACTTCATAGTTTCAAAAGGTTTCAGCGAGAGAACACAATGAATCAAGTCTCAACACTCAGAACACGGATTGTTTTTAGTTTTCAGTGATTCCTCCCCTCTGCCCCCCTCCAGTATTTATATTGTCTGCTTGCACGCTCAGTCAAGTTGCACAATCATCGTCAAAGCCGTGGGAGCAACTCCCGGTTAATCTTAGCTCTAAATGGATTAATCAAGATCACATTCATTATGTTTAATTTATTTGATCTTGGCTTATCGCTCGCGTCGTCTCATTAGATCACACTTCATCTCTCCTCGTTTTGTTTTTTATCTAATCTCATTTCAGCTTATCGTCTGTTCATCTCAACGTATCCTGTCATTTATTTTTATCTCATTTTATTTATTTAATTACATCGTTTAATCTTACTTACCCCATCTTTTCTGATTAGCCTTATCTCAGCTTATTTAGCTAATCTCTGCTCATCTTATCTAATATATGATGTCATCTCATTTTCATTATCAAATATCATCTTTTCTGATCTTGTCTCACCTTATTGTCTTTGCTCAATTCATCTCAGCTTTTCCTTTCTTTCTTTTTTTTCCTTGGGGTGGGGTCTTATCTTCCATCCATCCATCCATCCATCCATCCATCCATTTTCTTCCGCTTATCCGGGGTCGGGTCGCGGGGGTAGCAGCCTAAGTAGGGAGGCCCAGACTTCCCTCTCCCCAGCCACTTGGAGCAGCTCCTCTGGGGGAATCCCAAGGCGTTCCCAGGCCAGCCGAGAAACATAGTCCCTCCAGCGTATCCTGGGTCTTCCTCTGGGTCTCCTCCCGGTGGGACATGCCCGGAACACCTCACCAGGGAGGCGTCCAGGAGGCATCCTAACCAGATGCCCGAGCCACCTCAACTGGCTCCTCTCGATGTGGAGAAGCAGCGGCTCTACTCCGAGTCCCTCCCGGATGACTGAGCTTCTCACCCTATCTCTAAGGGAGAGTCCAGCCACCCTGCGGAGAAAACTCATTTCAGCCGCTTGTATCCGAGATCTTGTTCTTTCGGTCATAACCCAAAGCTCATGACCATAGATGAGGGTGGGAACGTAGATCGATCGGTAAATTGAGAGCTTTGCCTTTTGACTCAGCTCTCTCTTCACCACGACAGACCGGTACAGCGCCCGCTTCACTGCGGACGCTGCACCTATCCGCCTATCGATCTCACGCTCCAGTTTTCCCTCATTCGTGAACAAGATCCCGAGATACTTAAACTCCTCCACTTGGGGCAGGACCTCCTCCCCGACCCGGAGAGGGCATGCTACCCTTTTCCGGCTCAAGACCATGGCCTCGGATTTGGAGGAACTGATCCTCATCCCGGCCGCATCACATTCAGCTGCAAACCGCTCCAGCGAAAGCTGTAGATCACGAGCTGATGAAGCCAATAGGACCACATCATCTGCAAAAAACAGAGAAGCGATTCTAAGGCCACCAAAACGGATCCTCTCAACACCTTGGCTGCGCCTAGAAATTCTGTCCATAAAAGTTATAAACAGAATCGGTGACAAAGGGCAACCTTGGCGGAGTCCAACTCTCACCGGAAACGAGCCTGACTTACTGCCGGCAATGCGGACCAAGCTCTGACACCGGTCGTACAGGGACCTAACAGCCCATATCAATGGGCCTGGTACCCCATACTCCCGGAGTACCCGCCACAGAACCCCCCGAGGGACGCGGTCGAATGCCTTTTCCAAGTCTACAAAGCACATGTAAACTGGTTGGGCAAACTCCCACGCACCCTCCAGGACCCTGTTGAGGGTGTAGAGCTGGTCTAGTGTTCCACGACCAGGACGAAAACCACACTGCTCCTCCTGAATCCGAGGTTCGACTATCCGACGGACCCTCCTCTCCAGAACCCCTGAATAGACCTTACCAGGGAGGCTTAAGAGTGTGATCCCTCTATAGTTGGAACACACCCTACGGTCCCCCTTTTTGAATAGGGGAACCACCACCCCAGTCTGCCAATCCAAGGGAACTGCCCCCGATGTCCACGCGATATTGCAGAGTCGCGTAAGCCAACACAACCCCACAACATCCAGAGCCCTAAGGAACTCAGGACGAATCTCATCCACCCCCGGAGCCTTGCCACCGCGGAGCTTTTTAACCACCTCGGCGACCTCAGCACCAGAGATTGGAGAGCCCGACCCAAAGTCCCCAGGCTCCGCTTCCTCAGTGGAAGACGTGCCAGTAGGATTGAGGAGGTCTTCGAAGTATTCCGCCCACCGACTCACAACATCCCGAGTTGAGGTCAACAGCACGCCATCCCCACCATAAATGGTGTTGGTCGCGTACCGCTTTCCCCCCCTGAGACGCCGGATGGTGGACCAGAATCGCCTCGAAGCCGTACGGAAGTCATTCTCCATGGCCTCTCCGAACTCCTCCCACGCCCGAGTTTTTGCCTCAGCAACCACCCGAGCCGCATGCCGCTTGGACTGCCGGTACCTATCTGCTGCTTCCGGGGTCCCACAGGCCAAAAAGGCCCAATAGGACTCCTTCTTCAGCTTGACAGCATCCCTCACCGCCGGTGTCCACCACCGGGTTCGAGGGTTGCCACCACGACAGGCACCAACAACCTTGCGGCCACAACTCCGATAAGCTGCCTCGACAATAGAGGCGCGAAACATGGCCCACTCGGGCTCAATGTCCCCCGCCTCCCTCGGAACGTGTTCAAAGCTCTCCCGGAGGTGGGAGTTAAAGCTCCGTCTTACGGGAGACTCTGCCAGACATTCCCAGCAGACCTCACAATCTTATCTTATGAAACGCAATTATGAAATAAAAAGTAACAATGAAAATGTTTCTTATTTCATAACGCTTTATTTATGTATGTAATTTTGAGCATCTCGGTGTTCCATACTATATCTCATCTTATTTTATTTTAGCACTTTGAGATTTTCATTAATGAAAAGTGCGTTATAAATTGAATTCATCATTATTATTATTATTATTTTATGTAATTTCATCAAGACATTTATTTTGCAGCTCAAACTGACATTATTTACTAACTCCAATACTCTAAATCAGGGCTGGCCCAAGGCATAAGCAAACTAAGCAGCTGCTTAGGGCCCCGGGGCCACTACGGGGCCCCCTAAGTGCAACAGATTATTATTATTAATATTATTTTGTAATGATTTCCATGTGATTCTATTTAATCTTTTAAGTTCAGCTTTTACAAATTGTTACATATATTTACATAGTTTTAAGAACCAATTATTCTACTTTAAATGTCTTTGTTTAAACAATTTTACGTGGTTTTATTGCTAATTTGCATTATTTAAGTATTTCCTTGATATTTTTATTTTCTTTTATCTGTTTTTGTACAATTTAATTAATTTTTATGCATCCAAGTTATTTTATCTGTTTGTTCTTGATCTTGCGCTCCAAATTATTTTGAACATTACTGTTGCAATTCTTTGGAACCTAAGTTAATAAACCAGATGACATTTTTGCAGTAAAATACATTGTATACTGGTGTTTTTTTTCCCCCTTTAGTTACTTTTGGTACCAAAATACACATAGGATAATGCAACCAGTGCTGTCAGAGTTGCAATGGGTTTGTGATAGGTCAGTGAAAGATCTGATCTTCTGACTGTTGATTGCAGTAATCCAGATTATTAGCAGAAATAGAGGGCCCCAAACCAAATTTCGCTTAGGGCCCCATGGAGGCTCTGGCCGGCCCTGCTCTAAATTGTTCCCAAATGACTGTTGACATAAAAAAAAAAGTTTATCAGAAAGAAAAATAGCTACTGACTCATTTATTACAACCCCTTTCACTAATTACACATACAATACCTCAGGACTCAGACTGCTTATAGTAGATGTTATTTTTTCTATCACAACACCTCATTTGTTCTCTGGAATCTGACCTTGGTTGAGTTTCTAATCCAATTAAAGGATTCAACGGTTACTTTTATCCCATCTGTTGTGCTCGTATAGGTGTGGCAGTCGTTAGGTGTTCCTTTCAGATGATCAGATGACAGACGGTTTAAAGACCTGTCAATCGAACCTGTTGAAGCACGTCCGTGCCCTGAAATAATCCTGCTCCGACAGTTTTCATGATCCTGGCTCACAATTGAGCAGATTTGCCCAGATAGAAGTTTGTCACTCTGTACATCATCACACCTGTGGCATTTTGCAGGTTTTTTTGGGGGGGTGCATGTGCGCGTGCATGTTTCCTGCCTGTATATATACAATGAGGAGAGTTGTCCTCCCCACAGTTGCTCTGCCGTCATGGATCTGAAGGTTGTGTTTGTGGTTGTCTTCCTCAGTGGTTTGGCCATCACCTCCACAGACGGTAAGGACTGCACACACGTCAAAGTCAAAGGAGTCTGTTTTATCCGAATTAGTCACATGCACGCGCTTACACTCCCAATATTTGATAATTAATGGAAAAGTGAAGCTCATAAACCATGTATTTCTAACAGCAAAGAAAACGGCAGTGTTGCGTTTAAGCGATTATTAACCTATTAACTGTTCACTTTATTAAGAAATCTAAAAATAGTGGATTTATTTTTAAAGCACTTTCCTACATTCCTGCATTTGTTCTGCTATTTTTGATTGAACCTTCCTGCATTTTGCAGCTATCCCAAAATGCTGCATCGGGGTCAAGAATCACATCAATCCCAAAGTGCTGTGGAAACTTGACCGGTTGGAAAGGCAGGATAGCACCGGCGCCTGTGACATCGACGCAGTGTTGTAAGTTGTTAGATAATTCCCTTTTTACTTGTTTTAATAAGTCTGCTGTCGCTCGTCTCCAGTTGGTCCAGAACGCCTGCTGCGAGGCTTTTAACAGGAACAAATAGAAGGTCTCACATCACACCAGTTTTATCTGCTCTTCATAGTGGCTCCCTGTTGAATTCAGAATTAATTTTAAAATTTTGGTATTAACTTTTAGAGCGTTAAATGGAAAGGGACAGTACATCACTGAAATGTTGATCCCTTATTCTCCAGCCCGCACCCTTCAGTCTTCAGATCTGAACTTGATCTGAACCCTAAGACCCGGTTTAAAACACGGGGTGACCTTTCCTTTCAGGCCGTAGCCCCCCGGCTGTGGAATGCCCTGCCCCTGTCTCTTCGTGTGACAGTCTCTGTTGATTCCTTTAAAACGCAGCATAAGATACTTTTATTCAGACAAGCTTTTAGTTAAATGTTTTATTTAGTTTGTATCAGCTGTGCTTGTTTTTATCAGCTGTTTATATTGTTTTTATTAATCAGCTGTTATTATTTTTTGTTCTATTTTGTGCTTTTATTTTGTACAGCACTTTGTGATTCTATCTAAGATAAGTGCTATACAAATAAAGTTTACTTACATACCGTATTTTCCGGTGTATAGGTCGCACCTTTTTATGTTTGTTTTTTTTCAAGGCCTGCGACCTATACTCAGGTGCGACCTATATATGGCTTGTTATCACTTTTGGTGAAACAAATTTTTAAATCCAGCTTATTTCACAATTACGTTCATTTATTAAGGAAAAGTTCAGCTCAGACACATATTTGCTATAATTTTTATCAAACAAATAATTGTTTTTAAGTGTTAATCTTCTTAAAAGCCTTGCTGTGTGCTCCTGTGGCAGACATTTGCAGCAGAGCTAAACGTAGGTGCGACCTATACACCAGTGCGACCTATCTAGGGATTTTTCCAATCTATTGGTGATAATTGGACAGTGCGACCTATACACAGGTGCGACCTATACACCAGAAAATACTGTACTTACTTAAGTGTTGACCATAACCCAACAACAGAAAGTGATTTTGGAGTCATCGCCTCGCTTATCTATGTGTACATAATGCACATGCACGTGTGTGTACATAAACACAAAATTAAACTTTTCAGACAACAGCGTGGGCTGGTTTGACCCTTTTTGACATTTTCATCCTCTTACTGTGTAAGAGTTTTTGACTGTTTTGCTTCTCTGCTTTAGTTAAATTAAACTTTTTATTATTATCTATAAAGATTTCTTGCTGGCCGATTCCTCGGTCTACCTTTTAGTCATTCTCTTGCCTTGTTAGCCATATAACAATGACAGTGTCATCAAAACCTAAACTGTGTTCTTTCTTCTTGTGTGTGCAGGGTGTTTTTGAAACACAGGAGCAAACCCATTTGTTTCAGTCCTAAAGTGATCGAGCGATTTCTGAAAAAGAAGAGCCTGCAGCACCCATAAAAACTCTGAGATGTTCGTGTGTATTATGGTTCCCACAGACTTTGTTTTCAGCCATTTGTATCGTCCATCCAGTCTTTCTTTTTTTTACCCCCTTTGCTGGTTTAAAACTGAGACTGCATGGGTTACTTTGACCCAAGGGCAGCAGGGGGGGTTAACCCACTTCTCCTTTCTGGGTCGCTGGGAGATTGAGTCCATCTCCAACAGTCACTGCAAGAGGTGTGCTGCACGCTGGAAGTCCATCACAGGGACAAACAATACAAACTACCATTGACACGCTCACTCCCGCCTAGGGACAATTTAACATTACCAATAAACCCAGCATGCATGTTTTTGGTCTGAGGGAGGAAACCGAAGGTCCTGCATGCACAGGGAGGACATGCAAACTGCACCCAGAAAGGCCAGGAGTCTATCCTGCAACTTTCTCTGAGATAGGCCACAGCTCACGACCATGCCGCCCTCCATTTGTGTCGTATAAGCGTTGATTTATATTGAATCTTTATGATAATCTGGAGGCGGCATGGTGGCGCAGTTGGTAGAGCTGCCGCCTCTCAGTGAGCAGGTTGCCAGCTCAAATCCTGGCTGAGGGTCTTTCTGGGTGCAGTTTGCATGTTCTCTCTGTTTAGGTGTGCATTTCCTCCAGGTAATCCAGTTTCCTCCCACAGACTAAAAACATGCATGTTAGGCTGAGTGGTAACTCTAAATTGTGAGTGAGAGAGTGAATGGTTGTCTCTGTGTGTCCCTGTGGTGGACTGGAGACCTGTCCAGGGTGTCCCCCGCCTCTCACACAGTGACTGCTGGATATAATAATAATAATAATAATGAATTTAATTTATAACGCACTTTTCATTAATGAAAATCTCAAAGTGCTACAAAGTGCAACAGAATCAAATGTCAATAAAACAAGTAATAAAACGAGTAAAATCTGGGATATGGGCACTAGTGATAGTGATAGAAGATATGGGCACTAGTGACCCCCCGCGACCTGAATAGGAAGTAGCTGGTAAAGATGATGGATGGATGGATTAAAAAAAAACAGCTTTTATATAACTAACTACAGCAAGTTGTGGGAAAATGTGACATTTTCTTAAGCAGAGTACTTCTAGGGAGAATTATAAATAATTTTGTTGTATATTTTTCAACTATTGCTGTAATTACATGTAAATATTGCAATTTTCTACATGAATTTTCCAGCTTTGATGCATTATCATCATTTATGTGAATCTAAATCAACTTCATGCAACTACATGACACCTTTATAACTGCTGACATCGCTGAATGCTTTGTACAAAGTCATAACTGGACGTGTGTGTGTGGTGTTTGTGCTGTGGGACGTTTCGGTTTCTTTTCGAGTTAAAGAAGCACATGTTCAATATTACGAATAAAGACAAATGTGAATGTTTTTATACATGTGTTTTTCCTTTTGTTAACGTGCAGCAGCCTGATTGTGTAGCCACATCTTAATTTGCACTATCAGCTTAAAGAAGATGAGATCTGTAACTTTCTGTACTTGATGATTTAAAAAAAAAGGATTTTTGAATTCCTTAACGTATGATTGACAGTTTGTTTAGTTTTGTCTTGTGATGATCAAATCCCAGCTGTTGACTCTGACATGACTCTCAGACAAGCCGCTACACATCACAAGCATCGTAACATTCTTCATACATTTTACACGAAACGATGCAAATATAAAAAAAAACTAAAACAAAGAGGAATAGAGCTGTTAGTGCCGACGGCTATTTTCTATTTTTGTGTCTATTGTTATGGGAGTTTCAAGAGTGCATGCATGTAGAATGTATTTGTTAGTCTTCAAAACATTAAAACAGATGATTTTATACTGTATGTGCTTTTTTTTTTTGCTCGCTGCCAAAAGGTGAAGGCGGACGATGATGTTTCTGCTTATGTCTGTGTTTATGTGTCTGTCTGTTAGCAAAATATCTCATGAAACTCTGCATGGATTTTATTTAAACGTTCAGAAAGTAATCATGGGGTGTACATCTACAACTGATAAACTTTTAGAGTAGATCCAAGTCAAGACGACTGCCACAGCTAATCAACATTAGCCTACACAAAAAATGGATATCATATAATCCTTCTAGTTTTCTAGATACGGAAATGAAATTTCTTGTGGCTCATTCAGTGTTACATCTGGTGACATTGCTTGAGATTGTTCATAACATTTACAAGTTTGAAAATGGCTACAACATCATCATTTCTCAGCATAAGATATTAGGCTAACACTCTGCTCTGAAAGGTGGCAGGCGATATGGTCCATGTTTGGAGGTAAATAAAAGTGGAAATTCAACAATCCTCTCAAGCAGGAATCAAGAGACAGAAATACCAGCTTTACTAAGCCTATTTTTATTCTACAGAAAAGAGCTATAAGGATTTTTACAAGAAAGTATTACAGTCATCCATCAAGTATATTATTTCATCAATTGAAACTATTGAAGTAATGTATAAAGCTCAGAATTCTTTACTACCAGCAAATATTCAAACGCTTTTTGTAAAAAGGAAAAGCTGTTATAATTTAAAGGGAACAGACATTTTTGTAAAACCTCAGTACAGAACCAGTTTAAAGGGTCGGTCTACTTTAATACAAGGCAGCGGCACAAGGAATAAATTTGTGGAATAGTTTGGAAAACGATGTGAAAAAAGTAAAATCACTTTCTATATTTAAGAAAATGATTAAGACTAAATTGTTGAAAAGATATATACAGGTAGTCCCCGACTTACGAGCGCTCTTACATACGAGGTTCCGGACTTACGAGCTGGCGAATTTTTGGAAAAAACGCAAAAAATACCGAGTTTTTCTGTGTTTTTTCACCACAGTTCGTTAGCTAAACATGTGGACACACGTTTCCGATCATTTTTATGCACTCATAAGCAGTTTTTCGATGAAAAACGAGTGTTTGTAGTCGCGCTAGCAAAACCGTTCCAACTTACGAGCGAAAATCCGGACTTACGAGAACATGTGCTTCGTGTTCCGACGTACGAATTTCCGGTTTACGAGCAACTCATAAGTACGGAACTCGCTCGTAAGTCGGGGACTACCTGTATATATATATATATATAAATTTTAGTTAATATGAAATGTACTAGAAATGTAAATTTGTGATGAGTTATTTATTTTGTTTTATTATTGATCATAATCATAAACGATGATCATCGTTTTGAATTGATTATTTGAATTGATTTGTTTTTTAAAAAGGGGCAGATATGATAAGATTTTTTTCTTCTTTTGCTACCTTTCATTGTAGATTTTCTTTCTTTCTTTTTTCTCTATGTGATTTGTAATTTCTCTTTCTTGTTTTAAATCTGAAATGAATAAATAAATAATAAAAAAAGAATGTTATTTTATTTATGCATTAAAGCAGAAACACTAACTCTAATTAAATTCAACATTGCTGCATTTTTATCTTGAATTAATGCAAGAAAGAAAATCAACAACGTTACAGTAAACATAAGCTTACTTAATCTGGATTTATCAACTCATGAAACTTTTGTGTATACCAAGAGGTATTCTCCTCTTTTTTTATATATAACTTGATCTCTTAAAGCTAAATACTCTCAACCAGATGTCATCATGTCAGGACAGGCTGCTCTGTTTGTGGTGACTCAAAACATCCTGAATATTTGACTCTGACTCATCTGTGAGCTCTTCAAATTAAAAGTAATAAATAGTTGCACTTATTTGTAAAAACCCACAGGAGAAGGCTTGCCAATCAGAATGCTGTCAAAAAAGGTTAAAGTAATCTCATCTCATGCGGCCTGGAGCTACAGCGCGTGCAGAGAAGTTTGTTCACACTGGATTAGTTTTGCTGAATGTGCTGTGTAAATTGTGAGGAACATAACTTTACCGAAAGAGCAGGACAAACATTCACCTGTGCAAAAACCCATCAGTAGATTTAAAAGCCAAAGTCTTGTGCTATAGCACTATCTTGTGGTGACACTGATAAAACATGGGCAAAACTGCTATTATCTCCAACTTTTATTAAAGGTCATAATGTTTTGGCCTGTGTGGGTGTATTTGTTTAAAAAAAACTCATAAACTGCTCAATGGGTTTGAATAAAGCTCAAAAAGTAATGATTGGATACTCATCTACTTTGGTACAGCTTTGGATTTAACCCAATTTAAGATGGCCACCTTATCAGTCAGTTTTACAGAATGGAGCAAAAAAAATCTGTGTGGTAGTAGCTGAGGGTCATCCTTAACACTTGTTGGAGCACCAACCTATCACACAAAATCTCACAATATTGTATGAGGTTGTGCGTGACGTCGCGTACGAGGTTTGACCGAAACGGCTAGAACTCTCAGCAAAATCAGATTTTAGTTTGTTCGTTTAGTTTTTGTTCAGTTTGCTGCAAAAAGTGGGCGTCAGGCAGCGTGCACTCCTTCAGAGCATGCTGGGCCGTGAATATCAGTCATTTAGACTCGTCAGGTTCTTCAGACCTTAAAGAAGGATCTTCATCAACATGCAGCTCACATCTGCCCACTGTTTGTCCCATTAGATGTGTCCTCTGTTCTGCTTGTTTGATCAAAACTAATTATGGTGCTGAACTAAAGCAGACGTCAAACTGCAAATCTGCATTGAACAGCATAAATAAACATCTCTGCCTCATTACTGTTACATGCTGTAGACTGAGGCGAGCTGCTCTGAGAAGCTCAGTCCTCACCTCCTTCTACAGGTGTGCAGTGGAGAGCATCCTGTGCTCCAGCATCAACGTGTGGCATGGAGGCTGCACAGCTGCAGAAAGAAAAGCTTTGCAGAGAGTGGTGAAGGCTGCACAGAAGTCTGTTGGAGTCAGTCTCCCCACCATCACAGACATCTACACCTCCAGATGCAGGAAGAGAGCCACCTGCATCATGAAGGACCCCACTCACCCAGCACACACACTTTTTGCCCCGCTCCCCTCAGGAAGGAGGTTGAGGAGCATTAAGTGTAGAACCACTAGACTGAGGAACAGCTTCTACCCTGAGGCTGTTAGACTCATGAATATCTAACCAGAATAATCACTGTGAAAATACACATGTTGCTGCTGATCTGTTTCATGTTGCTGCTGATCTGTTTCATGTTGCTGCTGATCTGTTTCATGTTGCTGCTGATCTGTTTCATGTTGCTGCTGATCTGTTTCATGTTGCTGCTGATCTGTTTCATGTTGCTGCTGATCTGTTTCATGTTGCTGCTGATCTGTTTCATGTTGCTGCTGATCTGTTTCATGTTGCTGCTGATCTGTTTCATGTTGCTGCTGATCTGTTTCATGTTGCTGCTGATCTGTTTCATGTTGCTGCTGATCTGTTTCATGTTGCTGCTGATCTGTTTCATGTTGCTGCTGATCTGTTTCATGTTGCTGCTGATCTGTTTCATGTTGCTGCTGATCTGTTTCATGTTGCTGCTGATCTGTTTCATGTTGCTGCTGATCTGTTTCATGTTGCTGCTGATCTGTTTCATGTTGCTGCTGATCTGTTTCATGTTGCTGCTGATCTGTTTCATGTTGCTGCTGATCTGTTTCATGTTGCTGCTGATCTGTTTCATGTTGCTGCTGATCTGTTTCATGTTGCTGCTGATCTGTTTCATGTTGCTGCTGATCTGTTTCATGTTGCTGCTGATCTGTTTCATGTTGCTGCTGATCTGTTTCATGTTGCTGCTGATCTGTTTCATGTTGCTGCTGATCTGTTTCATGTTGCTGCTGATCTGTTTCATGTTGCTGCTGATCTGTTTCATGTTGCTGCTGATCTGTTTCATGTTGCTGCTGATCTGTTTCATGTTGCTGCTGATCTGTTTCATGTTGCTGCTGATCTGTTTCATGTTGCTGCTGATCTGTTTCATGTTGCTGCTGATCTGTTTCATGTTGCTGCTGATCTGTTTCATGTTGCTGCTGATCTGTTTCATGTTGCTGCTGATCTGTTTCATGTTGCTGCTGATCTGTTTCATGTTGCTGCTGATCTGTTTCATGTTGCTGCTGATCTGTTTCATGTTGCTGCTGATCTGTTTCATGTTGCTGCTGATCTGTTTCATGTTGCTGCTGATCTGTTTCATGTTGCTGCTGATCTGTTTCATGTTGCTGCTGATCTGTTTCATGTTGCTGCTGATCTGTTTCATGTTGCTGCTGATCTGTTTCATGTTGCTGCTGATCTGTTTCATGTTGCTGCTGATCTGTTTCATGTTGCTGCTGATCTGTTTCATGTTGCTGCTGATCTGTTTCATGTTGCTGCTGATCTGTTTCATGTTGCTGCTGATCTGTTTCATGTTGCTGCTGATCTGTTTCATGTTGCTGCTGATCTGTTTCATGTTGCTGCTGATCTGTTTCATGTTGCTGCTGATCTGTTTCATGTTGCTGCTGATCTGTTTCATGTTGCTGCTGATCTGTTTCATGTTGCTGCTGATCTGTTTCATGTTGCTGCTGATCTGTTTCATGTTGCTGCTGATCTGTTTCATGTTGCTGCTGATCTGTTTCATGTTGCTGCTGATCTGTTTCATGTTGCTGCTGATCTGTTTCATGTTGCTGCTGATCTGTTTCATGTTGCTGCTGATCTGTTTCATGTTGCTGCTGATCTGTTTCATGTTGCTGCTGATCTGTTTCATGTTGCTGCTGATCTGTTTCATGTTGCTGCTGATCTGTTTCATGTTGCTGTGTTCATTCGAACTCATCTGCTCACACAGACTCATGTTCGTGCTGCTGTTCGGCGCATTGTTCCTATGCTAGTGCTCAGTGTATTTTTAGTTAACGTTTATCTTAGTTAGATCTTATTACTGTTTTATTTTACATTTTAATACTTTGTTGGATGTAACTGGGACTCTGAGTACACAATTTCATTCCACCACATGTACCACCACGTCTGAATCGTGAATCTTGAAAAGTTGTCTTGATTTCCGGCTGATTAATAACTGGATGAAAAATCATTTTTAGCCCCGTGTTTATCTTTTAAACCTCTTTTTTTTTCATTACAGGACTCCAAACAGCATATTAAAATTAGTAGTCGGACCGTGGTTGCAACAGGCAAATAAGCAGCGGCTTATAATTTTTAAGGCAGTTTATCTTCCAAATGTTATAGAGGAAAAAAATAAAGACAGAAAGTTCCAGAGCCTTTTTGTCTGTTGATGTGGGACTTCAATTAATGTTTAACTGTTCGGTCTGATTTGGGGTCAGAGCACGGCGACATGACTCTGTGGCTAAAACACACAACGAGAGGTTAAGCTGTGTTCTTAATATAAACGCACAGAACGAGTTTAAATTATGTCTTTAGGTTCTGTTTGCATTTGTTTCTTTTTCTCAGAGCATGACATAAAGTTTCATGCACAAAGTTGAAATAAAAAACAAAGCTACATGTCGGAGCCAAGGCAAACACTTCAGCAAACACAGGATGTCCATTTCCTGCCTGCAGCAGAAGCTGCACGCCTCTAATGTACGTCAACGATCACATTTATTAACAAGACACGTTATTTGTTTAAAAAAATTACTGCCTGGATTCATTCCCAACCTGTTGCAATGTCTTTGACTAAAACTTTAAACTGTTGGCGTCAAACCTGTTTGTCTGTTAGCAAAATGGCAATGGACCAACTTTAATGTATTCTCAGAAAGAAATCATCTTGTGTCACCCTGATTCAAGATGGCTGCCATATCTAATCCACATGAATACAAAAATGGCTGCAACTTGATCAGTTCTACAGACACTGAGCTAGAATTTGGTGTGGTAGTAGCTGAGAGTTATCTTCAATACGTGGCAGTGGCAGACATTTTGAACAAAATCTTGCAAAACTTGAAAGGCAGGACTGGGCCATGTAAACTCACAATGTTGAATGCACAACATTCCCCTCAGCAGTGCTGATTTTAGCCTCTTTTTGGGGGGTGCTCAAGCACCCCTAAATTTTAACTCAGCACCCCTGAAAAATAAATAAACTACAATTAAAATGTTGTAAGGAAACTCAGTTCTCAAACCTTACATTCAGCAAACTATTTATAAAATATAAAATAAATGATGACACTTAAACGGGACAATAGTATCTATTTTTTTTTTTTGCATGAGTTGGACCCTCACCGCCAGCTGTCAATCAATCCAGTAAGCCGGCAACTCAATTTGTCCAGAACTGAAACGCCCCTTACCCGCAGGAGCTGTGTGTGGGCGTGTGGGTGGAATCAAGTGTTTACTTGTGTAGGTAATCGTAGATGTTTAACATCCCATGAAAATACACCAGGAAATGGCATCTATACTTTCTTTCGTTTATTTTTCCCAATGTATATGCTTTCTGTTATATTTTGATTTTACTTCGATTTGTATGTTGCCCATGTGTTGCCTGTTGTTTGTCTGTTTGTACAGCCCTTTGGTTGGCCTTGTCGCTGTTTTAAGTGCTCTATAATATAAATGAAATTAAATGGTATGGTTATGACTGTTGTCATAATTTTTTGTTAAAATCTGATCTCTCTTGTTAATGAGTCATTGACGCTCAATGAGACTAACCTGTATAAATAAAGGCTGAATGAATACTTTAATAAAAATTTTATGGTGGAG